>PVJS01064440.1:0-10228 GCA_004027185.1 Glis glis | reverse complement strand
CTGGTGAGAAGCCCTATGTATGTAAGCAATGTGGGAAAGCCTTTAGTTCTTCCAGTTATCTTCAGATGCATGAACGAATTCACTCTGGTGAGAATCCCTATGTATGTAAGCAATGTGGGAAAGCCTTTAGTTCTTCTAGTTACCTTCAGATACATGAGCGAATTCACAGTGGTGAGAAGCCCTATGTATGTAAGCAATGTGGGAAAGCCTTTACTTCTTCCTGTGACCTTCAGATTCATGAACGAATTCACTCTGGTGAGAAGCCGTATGTATGTAAGCAATGTGGGAAAGCCTTTACTTCTTCCAGTGACCTTCAGAAACATGAACGAATACACTCTGGTGAGAAGCCCTATGTATGTAAGCAATGTGGGAAAGCCTTTGGTTTTTCCAGTAACCTTCACATACATGAACGAATTCACTCTGGTGAGAAGCCGTATGTATGTAAGCAATGTGGGAAAGCCTTTACTTCTTCCAGTGACCTTCAGAAACATGAACGAATACACTCTGGTGAGAAGCCCTATGTATGTAAGCAGTGTGGGAAAACGTTTATTTCTTCCAGTCACCTTCAGAGGCATGAACAAATTCACACTGGTCAGAAGCCCTATGTATGTAAACAATGTGGGAAAGCCTTTAGTTCTTCCAGTTACCTTCAGATACATGAGCGAATTCACTCTGGTGAGAAGCCCTATGTATGCAAGTAATGTGGGAAAGCCTTTAGTTTTTCCCATTACCTTCAGAATCATGAACAAATTCACTCTGGTGAAAATACCTATGTATGTAAGCAATGTGGGAAAGCCTTCAGGCTATTCAGTGTTCTGTGCAAACATAAAAGAACTCACACAGGAGAGTAACCCCAAATATATACTGTGGGAAGGCTTCACCATCACAGAAGAACACATAGTTGAGATTGCATCTATCAATGTAAAGCTTGCAGGATGCCCCTACCAATCGTGGTAAAATCCAGATTGAAAGAATCCAGTATGGGGAGAAACCTAGAGTAAAAGTGATGTGTAGATGTCTTCAGTTGGTCCACATTTCCAATGCACAGTGGACCAGAATCATGCAAATGTGAAAAATACAAGAAATTGTCAGTTGTAACATGATATTGTCATTTACATTTACACATCCATCTTCTTAGAGATGGGTAATTTTCAATTGTGAAACACACACAGGAAAGAAGAGGGCTGCTTACCACTCCAACTTTGTTAAGAATATAGCAACTATAGCAGGGCATGGTGGCACACGTTTGTAATCCCAGTACTTGGGATTCGGAGATGGAAGGATCTGGGTTTGCAGCCAGCCTCAGCTCACTCTCTCTCTCCCAGTCTCTCTCTCTCTCTCTCTCTCTCACTCTCTCTCTCTCTCTCTCTCTCTCTTATTGTCTCTATCTCTCTCTCTGTCTCTACTTGGTGAGGCTCTCCACAACTTCGTGGGACCCGGTTTCAAAATAAAGTATAAAAATTAGGGCCGGGGATGTAGCACGAAGGTAGAACAGCCCTGGGTTCAATTCCCGGTACTGCGAAAAAAAAAAAAAAGAATATATCAACTATATGAGCATTTAGAGGTCTCACTTGTTGTATCAACAAAGAAGTCTTCATGTATAAACATAAAATAACTTCATAGGAAAAAATCTTGGGGAAACGAAAACTGAAGAAGTGTCATACTGGAATGTTCCAAGGACACCTGCAATTTTTGAGCCAGGCAGAAGTCTGAATCACTGGGCAAGCCTCCAAGTTTTGCTGAGACCCATCTTTGGGTCTTATCTCAGCTATGCTTAAAGCCACCCTGCTGCTCCCAGAGTTTAGCAATTAGCCTGGCAGAAAACTCATTATGGGTCAGGGTCCCTTCAGCAACAAATAGTTTCCAAGTCCTGTGAAAATTCCCTGCGTAGTGGGATGCTCTTGACACAGGTAATGTGAAGAGTTCAATGCAAACTACTCTGTTGAATACTGTAGAAAACACACAAGGCGAAGGAAATGATCTAAAACTTATGGATATATTGTGGATATTAGTGATTCATATTAAGGTAAACCTGGGAAGCTGTTATTGCTAACTTTTATTTTTAAATGATGAGGTGACATAATTTTTAAGTTTTGTTCAAGAAATACTATATGAGTTTCATAGGTAGCGTCTTTTAAAATTAAATCAGGTCCTAACGTTTTTCCTGTTGTAATAATAACTTGTTGATCTGGGTCATTGAAACCTATTTGCAGTATTTCAGTAGACTCAATTTTTTATGGAGTTCTTAAATAATAGTGGTTAATGAGCCATTGCAAAATGAGTTTCCTCCTGGGATTTTCCTCTGAGTTCACATGGTAGGTTTTTACCTTTGATCTTTCATTAGCAGAATGAACAGCATTTTTACATGGTTTTTGTTTACATATATGTTTTAGAAGTTTAAAATATCAGAGAACTTGTAGATTAGCAAATATCGTTTTTCATTGGCTGAGAAGAGATCTGTAAGCCGAGTACTGTGTCTACTCACAGTACTTGGGAGACAGGAGCATTGCAGGTTTGAGGGCAGCCTCAGCATCTTAGCAAGTCCCTCAGCAACTTAATGAGACCCTAATTAAAAAAAATAAAATAGGGCTGGCAGTATAGCTCAGAGGTAGTGCGCCCCTGTGTTCAACTCCCAGTAATGCCAAGAACAAAAAGAGAGAGAGATCTGCAAATATCCAGTCATAATCATAGAGTAATGTATGAGTTTGCCACATTTTTCCTTTTACATTGAGTCATTGGTATCACATTCTTACAACTCAAGGTCTTCCTTCTTTCATGTAAATTGTACTTTTCATGCTTCCATTGCTAAAACATTTGACTGAAATGTATCCTTCACTCATCGTACCAAAAGATGCTTCTTCCTGGTGTGTGTCCTGTTGTGCCAGAGACCACTGGGATCATAGCTTTTATCTATTAGGATGAATCAATTATACTATTAAATCTGCCCACACAACATAACTAACTAGTCCATCTGTAAGAGCATTCTCCATAGTGGTTCCCCTCCTGAGCCTGGGGTTGCTGGGATTTCAACTGTTGCTCAACTTTTCCATCGCCACTGACATTGTAGGCAGGGTAGGACTGTCCTCCTCCTCCTCTTCCTCCACCTCCTCCTGCTCCATTTCCTCCATGTCCTGTTTTTCCTCCTCCTCTTTCTCCTCATCCCCTTACTTCTTTTGTCTGGAGTGAAGAGGTTGCTTTTGCTCCATGTACCTCCTCCTCCAGGATGCATCTGGTTTCCTTTAATGCCTGCACAGCTCCTTCTCTGCTTTCAACTCCTCCAGGAGCTCAGCAGCAAGGGTGACTTTTTTGGGGTGCAAAATACACACCAATGCAGAGGGTAGTAAAAAAAAAAACCCACCCACAGCCAGTGGCCTCTCCTAGCAAACAGGTCCTTTTCAAACTTCTTGGGATGCCCATCTACTTCAGGCCATGCCCATAGGGGTGCCCATGCCACCAAAAGTCTGGCTGCTGAGTGCCACGCACTGGATGCCAGCCAGCCCTTTGCCTGTAACTCCCAGGTTGAAGGCTTCACACTGCCGAGTTCTGGATCCTGAAGACTATGCCACGTCTGGGGAGATGCATACTGACAGTGAGGCACTGGGGGTGGCAGAGATATTGGCACTGTTCAGCGGCTGCAGGCTTAACACACAGGAGGTCTAAACATTTACTCAGTGGTGGCAGGCTGAGTACAAGACAGTTCTGAGCCAGGCGTGGTGTCACATGCTTGTAATCCAAGTACTTAGGAGGCTGAGATGGGGATGGCAGGTTTTCAGCCAGCCTCAGCAAAAAAAAAAAAAAAATTATACTGTGGAACTTTTCTTGTTTCTCTTCCTCTGAATTATCTCTATGAAGTTACATTTTTATTAACAGATTAAACCCTCTTTGTTCTACTTACCATGTAAGTTGCTACATTCTTTTTTTTTTTTTTTTTTTTTGCGGTATTGGGGATTGAGCCCAGGGGCATTCTACCTCCAAGATACACTCCCAGCACTATTTTTCTATTCTTTACTTTGAAAGAGGGCATCACTAAGTTGTGGAGGCCTCACTAAGTAGCTGAGGCTGGCCACGAACACGGATTCTCCGGTCTCAGCCTCCACGTACTGGAATTACAAGTGTGCCCTACAGTCCCCTTTCTACATTAGTTGGGGACTCCAGTGTCTGTTTTGGAGCAGGGTGGGTTCCTCATGTACTGATGGAGGAGGGTGTCTCCAAGGTTGAAGCATGAGAGTGTCATAATGGGAGCTCAGGTTTATGCATTACTCAAAGTTGCTTCTGTCTGCGCTGTGTGTTGCAGTGTGTGCCTGCTTTAGATCCCTGTGGTTGCCATTGCAAATTACCGCACACTGGTGATATAAAACCAGAGAAACATAGCTGGTCATGGTGGCACACAACTGTAATCCCAGTACCTGGGAGGCAAGACATTGTTCCAAGCCAACCATAACATCATAATGATACCTTTGGCAACTGAGAGAGACCCTGTTTCAAAATAAATAATAAATTAGGGCTGGAGAATATACCTCTGTAGAATGCTCCAGGATTCAATTTTAGTGCAAAAAAAAAAAAAACCAACCAAACATACACCCAGAAATTTTCTCTCGAGTATCCCTGGATTCTACAAGTCTGAAAGAAGACATCCGCAGAGCCACACTGCTGCTGAAGACCCAGAGGCGGGAGAATCCTTCTTCACCTCCTTCTAGTGGCTGCCTCTCTCCAACCCCCGGCTCCATCTTCACGGGGCCTTCTTTTCTCCATGTGTCCTCCCCCTTGCTGATGGGGACACCACTCATTGAAGTTAAAGCCACGTAATCCAGGATGATCCCTAGGTACACATCTTGATTAAATATGCAAAGGAATTGATCTCAGGAGCTTTCTACGTCTAGATACAAGCCTGCCATCCTACTATCTCAGCCTTCCAAACACTGGGTTTTTGGCGTGCACCACCATACTTGGTTATGGGGCATGATTCTGAGTCCTATTAGTTCTGAGCTGAACTTGGCTCTGAAAGAATCGAGGAGTCTTCCTGCAAGCAGCGCGGGCAACAGGTTTCAGATATTGACCATCCCACTGTAAGCATTGGGAAGCCTGTCCAATAAACAGCAACGTGAATTAGTCAATGCTACATCTATATGTATGAGTAAATGTATATTCACACAGTTTTGTCAAACTTCAATGCAGAATTGGAACTCCTCAGTGGATGACCTATCATCCTTGGTGTCTGTCCAACCTCAGCACCCTGTTTGACTCATTCCTGTTTTATGTCTTTGTCATCATATGTGACTGCTGTGCCCCCTAAGGCATCTGTTCTACTTTGCTCAAAATATATCCTTCAGAGCCAGGCATGGTGGTACATGATTGTAATCTCAGTACTGGGTTGGCTGGGACAGGAGGATCTTAGGTTTGAGGACAGCCTCAGCAAGTAGTGAGACTCTCATCAACCTACTGAGACCCTGTTTAGAAATAAAAATAAAATAGGGCTGGGGGTATAGCTCAGAGTTAGAATACCCCTGGGCACTATCCCCAGTACCACATGCACACACACACAAAACTTATCCTTCCATTTGCAATAATTTATTTATTCATTCATTTATTTATTGTGGTACTGGGTATTGAACCAAGGGCCATTTAATCTCTGAGTTACATCCCCAGTTGTATTTTATTTTTATTTCTAAACAGTACTGGGATTGTAGCTATTCACCAGTGCAACCAAACCCCTTATAAATTGCCAATGAAGCTGGACATGGTCATGCATACAGTAAACCCAGCAGTTGGGAGGCTGAGATAGGAGGATTACAATTTGGAGGTCAACATCTGCAAGTTAGCAAGACCCTCAGCAACTGAGGAAGATGCTGATTAAAAATTTAAAAAATTAAAAGGGGTGGGGGGAGCTCAAAGGTAGAATGTCCTGGGTCTAACCCACAGAATCACAAAATGAATGACTAAATAAGGAAATAATAAACAAATAAATATATGAATAAATACTAATGGATAAAACATTTCATGGAGAAGTTATAGCCACAGATTTTCCTAAATCTTCCAACTAACTATTGTTCTCAACTATTGCCTCTTTGATCTTAAATCCACTGCTAACCCACAAAATACACAGTCCACATGTACTCTGTCCACTTCCTTCTTCTAAGAATCTTGGAATTGGTGTCAGAATTGCCCCCCTCGCTGGGCCCACCCCTAAACAAGAAAAGATCATGGGGTCTCTCTGTACCTCCCTCTATGACACAGTGAATATCCAGCACTTGGTATGAGTTACTAAAAATAATAACACAATTTAAAGCTTCTTTTTTTTATTCTTTACCCATCACTGTGTGGTATAGCCAAACTGAAGTATAAAATGTACGTAGCAGTTTGCTCTCTGACTACTATTTGGACCAGGATAAAGGATTGCTTTAAAGACTAGGACTCCAAATGTCACCTGAGGACCAGGGTTAGTGTTGAGAGAAGACCCTGACCAGCTAGGAGGGCAAGAGAGAATTTTTAGAAACCTGAGTTAGATTCTAGGATGTCGTGGTGGTGCATGCCTGTAATCCCAGGACTTGGAAGGCTGAGACAGGAGGATCACATGTTTGAGGATAGCACCAGCAATCTAATGAGACCCACAGCAACCGAGCAAGACCTTGTTTCAAAACAAAAGTAGAAAGGGCTGGGAGTGCAGGCTGGAGGGAGAATGCTCCTGGGTTCAATACCAAGACTATATTAAAAATAAAAAAACGATAGGAGACAAGAATTGTCTGGCACACAGAACAAACAGTCCAGAGATGCTGGGGGACTCTGATGGTGTAAACACCATGTTGAGATCTTGCCTCATTATCCTGACAACCCATCTGTTGGGTCACAGCATTTCCAGGTAAAGGAGCTGCTATTTTATCCAAGGCAGGTGAACTACGGCAGGACAAAAGAGATAAGGAGAGATAGAAAGGAAACAAACAGGAAGCCAAGTGCAATGGTGCATGTCTTTAATCCCAGGACATGGAGCCTGATCAGGAGGTTTGCAAGTTGGAGGTCAGTCTCAGCAACTTAGTAAGAACCTCAGCAAGTTAGAGATACCCTGTTTGAAAATAAAAACCAAAAAGTGCTGTGTGTGTAGCTCAGATGCAGAGTGTCCTTGGGTTCTAACCTCAGTACCAACAACAACAACAAAAGCCAAAACCCCACCGCGGCTGAGTTGACGTGCCCTTCTCTCTTCTGGGAGAGCTCCTTGGACCCTATCCAGTGACAGGACTCTAATGCACACACACAGGTACCCAGTACTAAAGGTGGTAGGGCAGGAGGAAAAAAGGAAACCAACATAAGAAGGAAAGAGAAAGGAGGTGACAGGTGAATGTTTCATTCAAATACAAGGGACACAGTTCTCTATAACTGTAGAGGTTCTTTCATTACACACTCATGGGAAGATGAAAGAATTGTAAGTCAATAATGCGTTTGATACACCTAGCCTGCTGAACATCAGAGGTGTGCCTCCCCAAACTTGAACATGCTCAGATCACTTATGTCATCCTATGTTCTGTTTTATCATACAGTGTGTGATATGCCATGTAATTCATTGACTGCACTACAAGGTGTAGTATCAGTTTTTGTGTTCCTAAAGAGGGGCAGCTGTGCTGCAGGTCAGTGCTGCCACCCAGCATCATCACAAAGTATCACAGTGCATATGGCTGCCACCATATGATATCAAACACTGAAAATTGAAGACGTTTTCTTTTGTGCACATTCACTTTTACACCAGGTGTGTTCTTCTGTATGCATGTGTGTGTGACCAGGGAATGAACCCAGGGGCATTCTACCCTTGGGCTATGCCCACAACCCCATTTTTATTTTCAATTTGAAGCAGGGGTTTACAAAGTTGCTGAGGCCCTGGCTAAGTTTCTGAAGCTGACGTTGACCTTGAAATCCTCCTGTCTCAGCTTCCCAAGAACTGGGACTACAAGCAAGCACCAACAGCCCTGGGCTCATGTTTATTTGATACAGACATACTCTACGGGCTGAGAGTCAGCAATGATTAAGAACACAGGTTATCTCTGCCCTTTGCTTCTCATGGTTCCCATTGGAAAGCTACCTGTTTTCATGTGACAATGGTCACAGTTGTGATAAGGGAAGCTCAGGGGTCTGCAGAGCTCAGTGTCACAGCCTCCCAGTACTGGGATTACAGGCATGCACCACCACACCCAGCTTGCCCACCACACCTCTGATAGCAAATGTGTGGGCTCTTTCCACACCTACAAGCAGTTCTCCACCTCTCCAGACACCAAGCAGGTGTCGAACAGGTAAACTGAATTCTGACACTCCTGGAGCTGGTGTCTTCCTCCACAAGTTATAGGGATTAGTCACTCAAGATGGCCCTCACATCAGATGCCACTCACAGCATTTGGGACCCAGGGTACCATCATTTCTGCCCAACTTGGGTACAATGTCAAGATGCCACGATCTTGCCCTCCAGTCTTCCCCCCTGTCACATTCCATCATTTGTTAAAATGACTCACAGGACTGTGAAATACACGTTGCTGACTATTGCCTGTTTATGACAAGAGATACAACCCAAGAACACCAGCAGGGACGGGTTTCATAGGCACAATATTAGGTGCGTGCATGTGTGGAACTTCCATGTCGCAGCTGTGGTCCACTGTCATTTGTACACATGCAGAAAATCTGTGAAGGTCAGGCTTAGAGGAAGATTCTTTTACATAGTGTTCTGGAGAAAAGGTTTCTGAATTTGTCATTTTCTTTATAATCAGACCTTTAAGCTAACTCTAATTGAGAATTTCCTGAAATTTTAGGTGTTGAAGGATGGGGAGTTTCAATACTGGGAGGAGGGAACTGCAGGGCATGGTGAGCTCCCAGAGTTACATCCTTTGTGTGAGAATCATGTCCTGGGGCTCAGGCGAGCTCCATTCCAGCAGGCCTCCATTGCAGTGGGCTCCACGTTCCTAGTCAGTCTGCCCTCAAGGGTTGTCTCCAAGTAATACTAAGCACATTCTGGCCATCACTCATGGCCCCATTTCCAGGAGGAAGAAGCAGGAAGAGCCCACTAAGTGCAAAAAGAAGCAGGGGCCGGTTCTGAAAAGCCCGGAGCTGCCTCTGCTTATGTTACCGTTTGGAGCGATGCCGCGGGTTCTTGTTCTTAGCTAGTTTAGAAAAAGTTAGCCAGAACTACTGTTGCAAGCTTGAACAAATTTTTTTTATTACAGAGAGAAACGGGGGACAGAGTAAGCAAAGCACTACACCAGAGGAGACGCAGTGGAGTGCCTTGAAAATAAGGCTCTGAGGCTTTGAACATACACAATTTTTATAAGAATTATTATCCCTTGTTTCTTATCTCACTTAGCCAATAGTCTTTTGTTTCCACCAAAAGCAGGGGCAGATCAGCCAATTAAATCTTTTTTGTTAGCCCCCTTTGTTCATTTTTACAGAGACAGACAGGTCAGATATCGCTGATTAACAGGTGTTGTCTGGTTAACAAGGTCAGGGGGCTTCATGAAGCTTGTTAGTCTTAGCTGTTGTGAAAGTCTATAATTCTTTTCTAATTGCATGTGTCTGTGTTTGTATCATTCAGTGTCTAGCTGGGCTAACAGCCAATTTTTAGCTGACCAAGGTCAACCTTGGCTGCTGCTCTCGGCTGACAACTTAGAGACAAAGAAAAGGATTTTATTGTTCTGCCTGAGTATGAGAGCTTGTCCTCACTATTAGCAATTGATACCTATTAGTAATCAATGCGAACCCAATCCCCAACACTTAGATGCAAAGATCCACAGTCTGGGTCAGGTCTGGGCCTGGGGAAGAAAGCAGGCCTGGTGAGGGTCTCAGCTGCAATCTGTCCTTTGCCTCCTCTGGGCCCACTGCAGATCGCTTCCTGTTCTCTTAGTTTCCAGGGGAAGGTCCTGGATCACTATCCAATCACAGGCTTCATGCCTGGGGCAAAGGATCCAATCAGGTGTGACAAGGGCAGGGGGCGGGGCCGCAACACTTCTCGCGACATCTTCACCCTTAGCACCGCCACGTGTAGGACCCAGTCTTGCTTCTGTAAAAATTGCTAAATGCTTCAGACTCCTTTGCACAGTGACAGCCACTGACGCGCGGAGCCCTGTGCAGGATCCGGGGACCCGGAAGCAGGAAATGGTGAGATCTGGGACGGGCGGGGAGGAGGGCCTGGTGCGATGGCGGCAGCGGCCTCCCCCCAGCCCCGGAGTCCGCCCTTCGTCCCTGTGCGCGCAGCCTCGGCCCC
>PVJS01064439.1:0-10228 GCA_004027185.1 Glis glis | reverse complement strand
AAAAAAAAAAAAAAAAAAAAAAAAAGAAATAAAAAGAGTTGAGGGTGTAGCTTGAAGGTAGAATGCCTCTGGGTTCAATTCCCACTATCAATCAATAAGTAAAATAAAAATATATAGTAAAGATCATTTATATTTTGCTAAATCAGGCAACTCTGGCCCTAGGGACTAGCCTGCCACAGAGGGACCTTTGGCCTCCAAGGTTTAAGTCACAAGATCTATTTGTCTTCATCATTTCAATGAAACAACTGCCAGCAAACACTCTCTCCTCCAAAAACCAATCTGATGCCAGGTTGTAAGTATGACAACCAATGCCAACTTCTCTACCGAATCTAGTCCTAACAAATGGACACCTTCCAGTCCTCGAATACTATACAAGTCCAGAGAGAAAACACGAATGCCCGCTTCTCCATGGGCAGGTGGAATTGACTGTCTTGCCCTGGGAAGGATGTTTGTCTGACTTTGTGTTTCTAACAGGGAACATGGATTTGTGCTGCTCTACAAAATGTCCTCACCCAGTCTTTCGAGTCTCGTGCCTTAAAAATACAGAATGATGGTGTATTGAATCTAGTTAAGAAATCTCCTAATAACCAGAATGTGGCCCAAGGTGGCCCATTCTTGGTGTCAAGATATCTGGTGAGCTTTGGGATGGGCCGTGCAATGAGCACAGAGTTACAGCAATGGGAATGGGCCATGGTGACAACAACTGGACCTGATGCAGCATTCCCTCTACTGCAAAGAGCATCCTTCTAGTTATTAAGTGGCCTGCATAGGTGATGTCCACGACCTTGGTCAGAGGAAGTGAGGGAGCCTGACTCCAGAGGTAAGGCAGCCTTAAATTGTGTGCATCAAATATTGCTCAGGTTTCTTCTTTTATGAAAGAGGGAAACTCATACATGCAAAGACCACTTGGAAGGTATGACCTGGGGTTACACAGAGTCTGCAGTGTGCAGCCAGCTCTGTGATTACAACACATGCAACAACCAGCGACATAATGACAGAAAGCATGGTTCCCAGCACCCTGCCTCCCAGAGACAGAGGAGATGTGCAGACTCCACAGAGGGTGGGAGCATCCTCTCTGAACATCAGCCTCCCAGGTTTCAGCTCTGAGTGAGTCAACAGTCTGTCTTTCATCTGCTTGGTCTGTGGGGTTAGAGGCACAGGCATGGGTAAGATTCAACTTTCTGGAAAAGGTGAAATCATGGAAGAACAATTAAGGACAGCAGCTGTGCTAGAATCTGGGCCACAGAAGAGGAGTTGGCTCTTTCCTGAAGCTGCAGCTCAACAAATAAAAGACAGGGCCACAAGCAGCAATGAATTGAGCAGAGAAGAGCGATGAAATCAAGATTCGGAGGTGCTGAATTCCCTGCACACAGTGTTGGTGAAATCCCGGGTGTGTTACATTACAGAAACCTATTGAAAAGTGCCACGACCCCGGTGAGGTTTGTAGGACAGACACACAATTGCTTGCAAACAGCAGCAGGCACAATGAGCAGCATTTTCGGTTTATCTGTACGTTTTCTTTAATGTCTCTCAAGAGAGCTGGGAGAAACTCAAGTCCGAAACCCAAGCCGGCCTCGGCTAGTCTTTTCCCTTAAACTCAATCCGAATCTCAGGAGGGTCTCTGGATTTTCCTTTTTTTTTTTCCCCTCTGAATTCTAATGGGAACTGAGCCCTGCAAATACTATAATCATGTTCTGCTAATATTTTTCTCTGGAAAGCACATCGATTCAGGGTATCTTCTACCCTTTGATTTGCTTTACAATTTCAAAGCTAAAGTGAACAGGCACCCTAGATAAGGACGGATCCAGGCTTTTTATAGCCTAGCCAGGGGAGACAAGATTCCAGGAAAAACCTTTAGGAAAGGCCAAGGATTTCTGAAAGTACCTGTGGACAAAGAAACGCAGTGTTAGGGGGCTACTTTCCATAGTGAAACTGCGCCGATGCAAGGGCTCAGTAGCTACGAGGCAGGCTGACTGCGGCTTGCGTCCTGGTACCTGAGGCCTGAGCCAGGGGAACCTGCCAGCTGTCCTAGTGAGTGCCCCTTGGCTGCCTGGAAGCAGGAGAAGTCAGCAGGCATCTCACTGGAAGCGGATTTTTGGATGCAGTATTGCCACTAACGCGTGGCTGAGGCTGTTGGGGCAAAGGAGGAAGGATGGCACCAACTCCTCTTAACCCCTTACCTCCCAGAGCGCTCTTAACCTCTCCTAAACCTTCCCCTCTTTACTCTTTCCTCCTCTTCTCCCAAGAGCCCACCAGGAATTACAGCATAATACAGCAAGATGGTGTTCAGTGCTTCTCCAGTGACCCCTGCAGACTACCCGCATCGAAATCCCAATTCCTGGGGCTGCCCTAGACCTGCCTAGCTGGTCTCTGGGGTGGTGCCTGGGAATCTGCATTGTGCACAAACACCCCTGGGGGGGATTATCACTCAATTTGAGAAGTATTGGTAGATGTGAAAGGGTCTTAGATTAGCAGCCAAAAAATGATTTCTACCTGGGTGGTCTTGAACAAGTTACTTATTAACTCCCAGCCTCATTCCCCCATCTGTAGAAATGGATTTGCTACTTTGTAGGAGGTTTTTTCTTCTTCTTCTTCTCTTTGAGGATTTAATGAAACAAGACACAGGACAAGGTGTCAAACACTAAGCTCTTGCTAAATCTTAGTACACAGCACCCTAGGGAGTTAAAATCTTTGTAGGCCTGGAGATACATATATTTTGCAGTAATTTCAAACATCAACATAGCTCTCTTTGGGTGGACATAGAGCAAGGAGATGGATCACCAAGTGGCTTTACTACCACTAAGGCCTTGCAGACATACTCAGGAGTGGGGAATGTAGGTCTGTGAGCAAGACAAGATGATGAAGAGACACTTTGAGAAAAGTAGACCCTGGCTAACATAAAAGGCAGGAGACGCGTTTATCTAAATGCATGAGGCAAAAGCGGTGCCCCAGACATTTTCTCCAACAGGCATAGGGCATTGGTTCTCACCTAGAGAGACATTTGGCAATGTCTGGATATTTTTGATTGTCACACAGTGGGCTGAAGGGGGCATTCCTGACATCTAGAGGTCAGTCTAAGCATCCAATGGTACACGAGACAGTCTCTTACAACAGAGAATTATCTGACCCAAAATGTCATCGGAGCCGAGGTTGAGGGGCCTTGCTCTCTGTTAACACAAAAGGCTTAGCCATAGGTGGTAGAAGGAGGCCTGCAGGTGGCCAAACGCCTCCCCAGAGAGGGCCTCCTGTTGCTATCTTACAAAGCCTCACATAAGCTATGGGTCCTGCTGTCTGGGTAGGTTGGTGGATCACCATTAACCACTTTCAGGCCCCTTGTTTGATGGAACGAATTACCTGCCTGTTCCCACAATGAAAAATCAGGATAAGCATTCCTAGAATGTTGGTAAAGCAGAAGGTATGGTTCTCCACCTGGAAGGGAGGATGGTGCCTTATTCCTAGTGATTGTCTTGCTTTTAGCTAAGAGGATAGAGCAGTGAGATGGGGTTGAGTCATCCACCTGGGTCAATACCCTGAGAAGCCATGTCCGGACATGTGCAAGGTACCTTGCAGGCGTGGAGGGCTGCCACGGAGAACAGTCCGTGCGTGGGATCAGATCCAGATGGCCACTGACTGCTGATAACCACTTGCTAATATGGGTTGAGTATCCCTGTTTCAAAAACCCGAAATCCAAGATATTTCCAAATTTGAAACTTTTTGAGTGCCGGTATGATGCCACGAGTGGAAAATTTCCAACGTTGCATAAATCTTTGTTTCATGCACAAATGATGAAAAATATTGTTTAAAATTATCTTCAGGCTATAAGGTACATATGAAACATAAATGAATGTCAATGTTTAGACCTGGGTCCATGCTCAAGATACCTTTTCATGTATATGCAGATATTCCTCCCTATTCATTTTTTTTTTGCGGTACCGGGGATTGAACCCAGGGGCGTTCTACCTCCAAGCTACACCTCCGGCCCTATTTTTTATACTTTATTTTGAAACCGGGTCTCATGAAGTTGCAGAGGGCCTCACTAAGTAGCTGAGGCTGGCCTCGAACCCGGATCCTCCGGTCTCAGCCTCCCAAGTACTGGGATTACAAGCGTGTGCCGCCACGCCCGGCTCCCCCAATTCAAAAGAAGTGCCAAGCACTTTTGGTCCTAAGCAATTTGTAAAAGGGATACGCAACCTCCATCTTGCTTCCTGTGATCCTTGTCTTCATTTTGTGGCTCCCTCCTGAGGCCTCTAGTTCAGTGTCTTGGTTAGCCAGTCCTCTGGCTATTCTTCTTCCACTTTTATCTCCCTGTCTCCCTGCTAGTCCCCTCTTTCCTGGTAGGGCTTGCATTTTGGGGCTGTACCTCTGGTAATAAGTCTCACTGGTTGCCCTGCACTCCAGCTGTCTGCACTCCTCTGTGTGCAGGTCAGGCTGCTCAGTGTCCCTTCTCAGCACACCTTCCATATCCCCCAAGATCTCATTTCCATTTCTGCTGCGATCCTGGGTGCAGGGCCAGCTTCCTGGCATGTTGCCCATGTAGTTACATAGGACCCCCATGCTCAGAAGGACCCCAGGATGGGTTTAATGCTCTGCTGCCTGCTGCCGCTATGTTAAAATTCTTAATTTTCTGTTTGAAGCCATATTCAATAAATGAGTTCTGATGAAACAACCCAGTATGTGCAAGATCAGAGGATACATGCACAATACCTGTGCCTGTCCTGTCTTGCTATTCCATTTACAAAGAGTGGTTTGCTGCAAGCACAGAATTCTGGTGAGTTCACAGTGTGTGGGAGTTCATAGAGATTCAAGTGAATCCAAGATAAGTGTGTTTTGTCTATAACCCAGTAAGCTGGGGAAGGGAGGGAGGCCGATAGCCCCAAGAGGCCACACTTTTCATTTGAGAATGAAAACTTGCTTCAAGAACAAAGAAACGCTAGCAACCAAGGAACCCTATCCTGTCCTTTCCACTCATGTTACTTCCCTGCATTTGCCAACAATGACTTAGGCTTGAAAATGAAGACACAGACGGGAACTCATGGTTCCTTCCCTTTCCATTCTTCCCTACTCATCAGTAAGCCAGTGTTGAGGGAATGCGCATGTATCAGGAAGTGAACTAAAAGCATTTGAAATAAACTGAAGTGACATAGTTGAAATGAAATAAAATTTGTTTTGTGCAGTATTTCCACTGTTCTGGTATGAATCAAATATGCAAATTATGTAATTCGGGCTATTTAGCATATGAGTCCGGTCCTCTTTTATTTACATTTAAAGTAGTGTGTGTGTGTATGTGTGTGTGTGTGTTACTGGATATTGAACCAGGGGTACCCTACCACTGAGCTACACTCCCAGCCATTTGTATTTTTTATTTTGAAACAGCGTTTCATTAAGTTGCCAAGGCTGACCTCACACTTGCAATCTCCTGTTTTAGCCACCCAAGTAGCTAGGATTATAGGCTGAGCCATTGCATCGAGCTTTTATTTGCACTTAAAGCTGGCTCTGCACAATATATAGGTGATAAGATATAGCACAAGATAAGTTTTGTGCTAACAATTTGGCATGTTAATTTTCCTTTCCTTAGAGTGGCATTAAATAGCAAATAATACTTTTTAAAATCACACGAGGAGAACCATGCTGGTGGCTACCGGCATTGCAACTTCCACACATCACCAACAAAGACGCCAGCGACCTGTTGTAAAACCAACTGCAGATCATCAGCGATGAAAGCGAGCAGCAATTCGCTCCACTCTCAGCAGAGACCTGAATGCCCGGAAGCCTGACCAGAACCTGTGGCAGAACAGCTGAGCCCTCCCCCTCCCCCAGGGATTAAAGCAGCGCTCAATGAGACTGTAAGTCAATGAGCCGCCCCAGGGGGAGACCACCCAGTGCAGCCACAGGGACTCACATGGCAAATAATAGACTCACAGGGTCTGAGACTTTGCGGATCGCCCCGTGGAGGTGGGAGTGGGATCAGCTGTGGGACACAGTAGACGCATGGATAAGAAGACAGTCCCTGGTGACATTCAGGCGGGACAGACCTACAGCTTGCAGGTCGCAGTGCCCTTGCAGGGTTCTGAGGGATCACCACAAGATACACAGTCGTGGTATCTGGGGAAAAATTAGACCAATTGAGCCCTCTCTGTGGAGAACATGGAGTGCCATGTTTGCAGAGTCGGGTCAAAGCGACATCCGCCACTTCTGTAGGCAAAGAGAGACACAAGCCCAGGGCTCCCCGCTGGTGACACCTAATATATGTGTAGACAGAGAGAGACATAGAGACAGCCCAAGTGGAGAAAGCAGAGACCCATGCTTGCAGTGAGAGGGGCAATAGAGGCACTGGGCACCTGCACAGGCGGTGAGAGGCACCTGGCAAGGGTCTCAGTCATCGAAGGAGACCAAGAATTGGGCCTGCAAATAGACATTTTACCAAGCAAGTGAGAATAACCATTCAATAAAGGCTATTCACCTTTAAGGCTCACCTATTAGCAAATATCTACCTCTAGAATAAGGTACTATAAAGGGAGAGAGATTAGATATTGGAAACCTACAGAGTGAGAGAGAGCTACCAAAAGCAACAAAGATATAAACTTAAGAAACCTGAAATCATGAGAAGGAAGAATAGCAAAGAAACAATGAGCTCCCACAACTCCACAACAACAGAACCCGCCAACAGAGAAGTGCAAAGATTGCCAGAAGGACAATTCAGAACTTTAATAGTAGAAATGATAAAATATTTCTGAAAAGAATTCAGAGAGAGCCTGAAAGAAATGAAGGATCAAATAAACAAAGAATCTGACACCCTGAACAGGAATCAAAAAGAAGCTCTGAAGGAAGTGAAGGATGCAATAATTGAAATGAAGGCATCAATACAAACTATTAACAATAGACTAGACCATGTGGAAAAAAGAATCTCACTCTTAGAAGATGACCACTCCAAAAATGAATGCATAGTATATAATTTAGAAAAAACAATTCAGCAGCATGAATTGGACATTGAAGACATCTTGGCCAATCTTAAAAGAGCAAACCTAAGAATAATAGGCATAGAAGAGGGAATAGAAGCTGAAACCAAAGGAATCAATAATCTTTTCAGACAAGTAATATTAGAAAATTAACAAAATACAGAAAAAGAGGTCGACATACCTAGTTGATACACAGGTACAGGAAACATATAAAACCCCTATAGACAAGGTCAGAGAAGAGGTTCACCATGCCACATAATAATCAAATTGACTAATGTAGAGACCAAGGAGAGAATCTTAAAGGCAGAGAGAGCAAAAGAGCAAGTAACATTCAGAGGCAAACCAATAAAAATCACTTCCGATTTTCCAAACCAAGTCATGAAAGCCAGGAGGGCCTGCAGTGACATATTCCAAACTCTGAAAGAAAACATCTTCCAGCCAAGATTTATCTACCCAGCAAAAATATCTATCAAATTTGACGGGAAATAAAAACGTTTCACGACAAACAGAAGCTGAAAGACTTTATGTCTTCCAAACCAGCACTAGAGAAAATACTCAGAGACTAATTACAAAGAAGAAATAATAAAGAAATGCCAGAACCAGAGAAACAATGATTTCCATCAAACAAACAACTAGGCAAAGAAGAACAAACACTACCTCAAACAGAAATTAAAACTCAAAATATTAGGAATTAAAACTCATCTCACAATAATCACGCTGAATATAAATGGCCTCAACTCCCCAATCAAAAGACATAAGGAGGCAAAATGGATTAAAAATCACAATCCATCTACATTCTGCCTGCAAAAAACATACCTTACAAGTAAAGATACTCACAAACTAAAGGTGAAGGGATGAAGCAAGGTAATCCACCTAATAGAACTCAAAAACAAGCAGGAGTAGCAACTATGATATCAGACAAATTAGACTTCAAACCTAAACTTATCAGAAGAGACAAAGAAGGTCATTTCTTACCTGTAAAAGGGGCAATCCAGCAAGAGGATATAACAATAGTGAACATTTATGCCCCATAGTTTCATAAAAGAAACTCTTTGTGACACTAAGTCACACATAGATCCCAATACAATAATATTGGGAGACTTCAACACCCCTCTCACACCACTAAATCGATCTTCAAGACAAAAGGTCAGTAAAGATGCCTCAGACCTAAGGAACACCATAAACCAAATGGACGTACTAGACACATACAGAATATTCCAACCAACTGCAGCTGAATTCACATTTTTTCAGCTTCTCATGGAACCTTCTCTAAAATAGACCATATCCTAGGCCACAAAGTGAGTACTAAGTGAGTTAAAAAAATGTGTTATAATCCCCTGCGTATTTTCAGGCCATAATGGAATGAAACTAGAAATCAACTATAAAGAAGACCCAGAGAAACCTCATAAACATGTGGAGACTGAACACCACACTGCTGAATGAGGAATGGGTCACAGAAGAAATAAGGGGAGAAATTAAGAAATTCCTAGAAAAAAATGAAAACAGAGACACAACATGTCAAAATCTCTGGGACACTCTGAGGGCAGTATTAAGAGGAAAATTCATAGCACTGAGTGCTCACATAAGAAGAATGGAAAATCACCAAATAACCTAATGACACACCTTAAAGCCCTTGAAAAATAGGAACTGTCTAGCCCCAAAGCCAGTAGAAGACAGGAAATTATTAAAATCAGAGCAGAAATCAATGAAGTAGAGAATAAAAAAATACAAAAAATCAATAAAATCAAAAGCTGGTTCCTTGAAAAACAAGATAGATAAAGCACTAGCCAACCTAACCAAAAGAAAGAGAGAATCAACCCAAATTATTAAAATAAGAGATGAGAAAAGTGATATTACCACCGACAGCACGGAAATCCAGAGTAGTATTAGAAACTACTTTGAAAAACTATACTCCAACAAAATGGAGTATAAAACCTAGAAGAAATTTACAAATTTCAAGACACATACAACTTTTCTAAGTTGAATCAAGAAGATATAGAAAATTTAAATCAACCAGTAGCAATCAAAGAGATTGAAGCAGCAATAAAGAGCCTACCATCAAAGAAAAGCCCAGGTCCAGATGGTTTCCCAGGTGAATTTTATAAAAACTTTATAGAAGAGCTAATCCCAATATTCCTCAATCTATTCTGTGAAATAGGAAGAAACGGGCCTCTCCCAAATACATTCCATGAGGCCAACATCACATTAATACCAAAACCAAATAAAGACAGCTCAAGGAAAGAAAACTACAGACCTGTATCATTGATGAACTTCGATGGAAAACTTCTACACAAAATACTAGCAATGCACATTCAAAACCACATCAAGACATCAAAATGTAAAATGGATCCGGATTCAAGATGGCGATCAAGGGAGATACCATGCTACGATCTCTCTGAGATTTGGATCTCAATCGCCGTGAAAGCAACTTCTCCACAGGAGAAGAAAAGCAACAAAAACTTGAAGTAAACAATGAAGGGTTTGAAATGTGATGGAATCAAAGCCAGAAGACAAGGCAGAGGGAAGTAAAAAGCTCCAAGCGTCTTACCTAAGGGACGGTGGTGGCGCCATCTTGGCTGGACCGCACCGGCCGCTACCAGCATTGAGGCTTCCACACACCGCTGGCAGAGAAGCCAGAGACTTGTTGTGAGTTCAACTGCAGATCAGCAGAGACGAAAGCAAGCAGCGGCTCCACACTCAAGACACCAAATGGCGGTGGTGACAGCGGCTGCAGCGGTGCATCTTGGCAGGATTTTGCCAGCGGCTACCAGCATTGTGGCTCCTGCACAAGACCAGCAGAGACACCAGCGACCTGCTGTGAATCCAGCAGCTACAGAATAGCAGCAGTGAAGGCGAGCAGCGACTCGCTCCATGTGAGACACAGACCCGAACTGCTGAGTTGGCAGAAGTGGCAGCAGCACCATCTTGATCAGACCGTGCCAGCGGCTACCAGCATTGCGGCTTCTGCAGGCCACCAACAAGGAAGCCAGGGAGCTCTTCTAAAACCAGCACTGCAGAGCAGCAGCGACAGGTGCGAGCAGCAGTTCGCTCCACACTTGGCAGAGTCCCCAGGGCCCAGAGGCCTGACCAGAGCCTGCAGCAGTGACTGAGCCCCCCCCCCCCCAGAGACTAAGAGCAGTGCTCAACGAGACCGTAAGTCAACAAGCCGCCCCAGGGGGAGACCACCCAGTGCGGCCACAGGGACTCACGGGGTCTGGGACAGTGCAGATTGTCCTGGCGGAGGTGGGAGTGGGGTCTGCTGTGGGACGTGG
>PVJS01064438.1:0-10228 GCA_004027185.1 Glis glis | reverse complement strand
TTACCCATGTCAAAACATGTATTGGTACTTCTATCCTGTTTATGGCTACATAATATTCAATTGTATAGATAAATCACATTTTTGTTTCTGCATTCCTTAGTCAAGAACATTTGTGTACAGTGTGTGAATATGTTTTCAATTTATCTTGCAAAAACATAGATGTGGAATTGCTGAGCTGTACAGTAAATTTATATTAAAATATTAAGAAACTCTGTAAGTTGTGACACATCACTTTAGGAATTTTTTGTTTCATTTGTTTCTTTCTATGGGTCCAATTATTCTGCCACCATTTGTTGTAAAGGTGACATTTCCTCTATGGAATTGCTTTTACAACTTTGTATAAATGAGCTTTAAGTGTTGTAAGCCTTCTTGTCCCACATGCTGAGGTATGCATCTTGGATCGGCTTAACTAAGTAAATAGTACCTAGCTAAGTGGAAATTGTGTGCACACAGACAAGCTTCCAAGGACCGGATGGGACTGATAAGCAGTTGTAGCAGAAATGTTTACCCTTTCCTTCCATGAGCTTATCCCATGATTGCCTTGCTGCCCCTCCCTAGAGTTAACCCATGATTGCCTCTCTGTAGAGTTAACCTGTGAATACCTCTCCTTAAACTTAACCTGTGACTGCTTTTCCATAAGCTTAACTGTGACCTCCTTGCCATTCAATCATTTTTAGAAATACTTTGTTTAAACTCTCAATTAAAAAGGATGCTGAAACCCATCAAGATGTATGATTACAATGCACCAATCAATCAATAAATGAGAGAAATGTGTGCATTGATAAGAGGAAAAAGATACAAGGATATACACCAAATATTCAATTATACTTATATCAGGGAACATATTTGTCTTGTATTTTCCTAGTAACCATTTTAATTGAATTATTATGAAATACATTTTCTATCTTACAAAAAAGGATGCTGGTTGAAGAAGCAGAAGCTCTCCACAATTCTCCCCAGCAGCCCCTAAGTAAACTAAATTTCATTTATGACTCCAAGTCATTCATGTGAGGACATGAATAAGCCTAAAGTGTCGGCGACAAGAAGTGGCTAACACACTCATGTATTCCTGTGGGCTTATTCAGGGTTTTCTGTTGTATCCATTGATCTATGTTACTATCTCTCCACCCATATCACAGTGTTGGTTACTGAAATTGTACAATAAATCTCAAATTTGGGTAGAATTATTCTAACCATTTTATTCTTCTTTTTAAAATGTTTTAGATATTCTAGTTCCTTTGCCTTTCCACGTAAGTTTTAGAATAATTTTATCTGTATCTACAAATATGATCTTGCCAGGATTTTTATAGAACTTTGTTAAACATCATGTGCATTTGGGGATATTTATAATTTTATTGTTATGAGATTTCAAATCCATTAACAATTATTCCATTGATATAAATCTTTTATTTCTTTCATCAGCATTTCACCATACAAGTTTTAAGTGAACAAGTCATGAATAGGTTTTGTTGGTATTATATTTAAGAATTTAAATTTCTTGAGTGCTTTTAAATTGTATATTTTTTCACTTGAGTGTTACCATTTTTACTGCTATTACATAGAAATACTTGTGATTATTTTAATCCTGTGATTTTCTGTACTAATTTATTTGAATAGGTTTTTGTATATTCCAAGGGACTTACAATGTAGAAAAACATGTAAAAGTACAAACACTTTTTTATTTTGTCTTCAAAAATCTGTAGGCCTTTTGTTTTCTTTCCTTGTCCAATTGCACTGGAAAGAAATTCCTATCCAATATTGAATAAAAGTAGTAGATAGAAAATCTTGCCCTTTTCCCCAGTCTTAATAGGGAAGCATTTATTTTATTTGGGTGGATATTGTTTATTTTATTTTATTTTAATTAATTTATTGGGGTCATTATAATTATATATAATAATGGGATTGATTGTGACATATTCATACATGCACATAAAATAAGTAAATTTCATTCCATAGTATTTCACCTATCCCTTCCCTCCTCTCTCCCTCTGGTCTCCTTTCTCTACTCATCTTCCTTCTACTTTCATGAGATACCCCTTTTTTAACACTTTTTCTTTCTTGTTCCCACATGTGAGAAAAAACACGCAACCCTTGACTTTCTAAGTCTGGCTTACTTAACATAATAAAGCATGTATCCTGTTGATTCTTCTAATGGTTTCACAGTTCTAAGGATTAATTTTAATTCTTTAATCTATTTTGAGTTGATCTTTGTAACTGATGAGACATAGGGGTGTAGTTTTATTCTTCTGTTTGTGGAAATGCAATTTTCCCAGAAGAATTTGTTCAAAAGACTGTCCATTCACTGAAAAATTAGTTTGCTATAGATCCCTGGGTTTACTTCTATGTTCTCTATTCATCATCATTGGTCTATGTGCCTGTTTCTATGCAAATACCATCCTGTTTTGATTAGTACAGCTTTGCAGAATGTTTTGAAGTCCAGCAGCACAATGCTTCCTGCTTTGTTCTTTTCATTCAAAATGGCTTTGATGTGTGTGTCTGTGTGTGGTTCCATATCAATTTTAGAATTGATTTTTTTTAGTTCTGTGAAGAATGCCAGTAGTAATTTAATAGGGATTGCATTGAGCCTATAAATTGCTTTTGGTAGTATGGACATTATAATAATATTGACTCTTCCAATATATGAACACAGGATGACTTTCCATATTTTTGTCTTGTTAAATTTCTTTCATTGGCCGGACGTGGTGGCGCACGCTTGTAATCCCAGTACTTTGGGAGGCGGAGACCGGAGGATCCGGGTTCGCGGCCAGCCTCAGCTCTCTCTCTCTCTCTCTCTCTACCTAGTGAGGCCCTCTGCAACTTCGTGAGACCCGGTTTCAAAATAAAGTATAAAAAAAATAGGGCCGGGGGTGTAGCGCAGAGGTAGAACGCCCCTGCGTTCAATCCCCGGTACCGCAAAAAAAAAAATTTCTTTCATCAATATTTTAAAATTTTCATTATAGACATCTTTCACCTCTTTGGTTAAATATATTACTAGATATTATTCTGTAGCAATTGTAAATGGGATTGCTTTCTTGATTCCTATTTCACATAATTCATTACTGGCATATAGCAATACTAATTTTTTTTTGCGGTACCAGGGATTGAACCCAGGGGTGTTCTACATCCGCACTACACCCCCAGCCCAAATTTTTATGCTTTGTTTTGAAACCAGGTCTCAGGAAGTTGCGGAGGGCCTCACTAGGTAGAGAGAGAGAGAGAGAGAGAGACAGGGAGAGAGAGAGAGAGAGAGAGAGAGAGAGAGAGGGAGAGAGAGAGAGAGAGAGAGAGAGAGCTGAGGCTGGCCATGAACCCGGATCCTCCAGTCTCCGGTCTCTGCCTCCCAAAGTACTGGGATTAACAAGTGTGCACCACCACGCCCGGCTAGCAATACTAATTTTTGTATGTTGATTTTATGTCCTGCAAATTTTGCTGAATTAATTTATTAGCTATAATAGTTTTTTGTGGATTTGGGTTTTTTCATATATAAAATCATGTCATCTGCAAACAGTAGCAATTTGACTTTTTTCCAATTTGGATGTCCTTTATTTCTCTTGCCTAATTTGTTCTGGCTAGCATTTGCAGCACTGTGTTAAATTAAATACATGTGGTGAGAGTGAACTTTCCTGTCTTGGTCCATGTCTTAGAGAAAATGATTTCAGCTTTTGCCCATCCAATACAATGCTAGACGTTGGCTTATTATAAATGGACTTTATTATATTGAGGTACATTCCTTGTATGCCTGTGTTTAGCATTTTTATCATGAAGGGATGTTGAATTTTATCGAATACCTCTTCTGCATCAATTGAGGTGCCAATATGGCTTTTGTCCTTTGTTCATGTGTTGCATCATCTTTACTTATTTGTGTATGTTGAACCATCCTTGCATTGCTAGCATGAATCCTACTTGATCACCTCGAATAATCTTTTCAATGTGCTATTAGATTCAGTTTTGTAACATTTTGTTGAGTATTTTTGTATTTTCATCAAGCATATTGGTCTATAGTTTGCTTTTCTTTCTTTCTTTCTTTCTTTCTTTCTTTCTTCCTTTCTTTCTGTCTTTCTTTCTTCTTTTTTGTTGTTGTTGTGTCCTCATCTGGTTTTGGTATCCAGGTAATTCTTGTCTCCTAGAATGTGATTGGAAAAATTCCTTCCTCTTCTATTTCTTGGAAATCTTAAAGAGAATTGTATTAGTTTTTCTTTACATATGTGGTGGAATACAACAGCATCAATTTTTTAATTTGATTAAAAAAACTATGTTACAACATGAATGAATTTTGAAAGTATTATGGTATGTGAAATAAGCTAATTGCAAAAGGACAGATACCATACGATTCCACTTATATGAGGTATCTAAAATAGTCAAACTCTTAGAACATAGAATGGTAGTTGTCAGGGGCTGAGTAGAGAAGATTGAGAGTCATTGTTTAATAGGTTTAAAGTTTCAGTTTTGCAAGACAAAAATCTTCTAGAAGCCTATTGAAAAACAAGGTGCATATTATTAACAGTGCTGTACAATAAACTTTGAAATGGTAGACATGTTAAATTTTATGGTTTTTTTTCGGGGGGTGGGTAGTGGGGATTGAAAGGAGGGGCATTCTACTTTTAAGCTATACCCCCAGTCCTTTTTATTTTAATTTGAAACAGGGTCTCTATAAGTTACTGAGGGTCTCAATAATTTGTTCAGCCTGGCCTTGAGCCTACGATCCTCCTGTTTCAGCCTCCGAAGTACTAGGATTACAGGCATGCATCATTGCATCTGGCTTTGGTGTTATGTTTTGCAACACAGTAAAACAGTAGCTGAAACTTTAAAAACCATGATTACCACAGTAATTAGTAAAAGGATAAACTAAGTTCTGAGCTCCTTGTATGTTGAAGTTTACATAGTAAATAAAACAGGGTTTCTACTATGAAGATCAGTATTAGTTCCTCAAAAGACTATACTACTCCCCAATATCTTTCCAGAAGAATCAAAGTCAGAATACTATAAAGATACGTGCATATCCACGTTTATAGCAGCACAATTCACAATAGCAAAATTATGGAACCAACCTAAGGGTCCATCAACAGATGAATTGATTTTAAAAATGTGGTATATATACACATAATGGAGTTTTACTCAGCAATAGAGATGAACGAAATTATGTCATTTACAGGAAAATGGGTGGAGCTGGAGAACATCATGCTAGGAGATCATCCAGACTCAGAAAATCAAGGGCCGCATGTTTTCACTCATGTGTGGAGGCTAGGGAGAAAAAAAAGGAAAGTAAAGGGACCTCATGAAAATTCAGAAGTGAAACCAGTAGAGTAGTGGAAGGGCTTGGGAGAGGAAGGAAGAGAGAAGTATAAGGAAGGATACAGACCAAATAATGCTATGTGCATATATAAATGCATCACTATGAATATCACTATTGTCTACAGAGAGGAAGGAGGGGAGGTATAGGGAAGGAAAAAGATTAAATAATGTTAGGTACATATATGAATGCACCAGTATGAATCTATCATGTATAATTACAATGTCCCAATAAATTAATTAAAAATAAAACAGGTTTTCTGTTTAATCAAGTCCTTATTTTAACCAAATACATTAAAAATCCTGTCTGATATGAAAACTTTTAACATTTTAGTGTGATTTTTCCTATTAAAGATTACATAATATTTGCAAAACAGATTTAGGCCAAAAATCCATTGACTATAAATGCATAAATTTAATTTTGGGTTCTCTATTCTGTTCTATTTGTCTAGTTTTAATTCAGTACTATGCTGTTTTGAGTACTATAGCTTTGTACTTATTTTAACGTCAGGAAGTGTTATGTTTCTAGCTTTGTTCTTTTTGCTTGAGAATGCTTTTGCTATTTGTGGTCTATTGTGGATTCATACAAATTTTAGGATATTTTCCCTGTTTTTGTGAATAATGTCCTTGGCATTTTGATGGGGATTGAATTGAATCTATAAATAACTTTGGGTAATATGGATATTTTAACATTAATTCTTCAAATCTATGAGCACAGTCTATCATTTAATCATTTGTCTCTATTCCTTTATCAATATTTTATCGTTTTCAGTTCACAGATTTTTCCCCTCCACTATCTATCTCCTCCAAAATACAGGTCTTGACAATGTGACACTATTTGAAGAAGGTCTTTCAAGAGGTGTTTAGGTAATGAGAAATTCAAATTCAAGAATGGAGTAAGGTTCTTATCAAAGAGGCTTCAAGCCACATTTATCAAACTTGATCTTCTGCCTCCCACAGTGCGAGAAAACAGAATCCCTCTACTTGGAAAGATGCAACTATCAGCAGACAACTGAACTTGCTGACAAGTTGACCATGTACTTCACAGACTCCAGAAGTGTGAGAAAAAGTTCCGCTCCTTATAAATTACGTACTTTGTGTTATTATACTATAGCTGAACAAAATGGGCTAAAATAACCTCCCTTATTAAACTTATTATTAATTTTATTTTAAGCTATTGCCTTTTGATTGTTCTTCCTGTTTCCTTTCTGACTAGTCCATTGTAGTATGTAGAAATACTACTGATTTTTATATGTTGATTTTTGTATCCTGAAACTTGACCATATTTGTTTGTTCTACCAGGCTTTTTCTTGGAGTCTTTAGCATTTTTATGTGTAAAATTGTGCTGGTCTTCAAATAAACATTTTTCTTTCTTTCCAATTTGATGACTTTATTTCTTTCTCTTACCTAATTTTTCTGGCTAAGACATACAGTACTATATTGAATAAAAGTGATGACAGTGGGTATCCTTGTCTTATTCCTGACATTAGAGAAAAAGGTTCAACTTTTCCCTGCTAATTAAAATATTAAATGTGGTTTTGTCATATATGGACTTTATTGTGTTGAGATCCTTCTCTAACTAATATTTTAGAATTTTTTATCATTAAAATATTGAATTTTATCTTATCCTTTATCTTCATCTTTTGAGATGATCATATATTTTTGCTCTCTATTATTTTAGTGTAGTGATTCATATTTATTGGTTCACACATATCAAACCATCCATGTATCCCAGGTATAAATCCCATTTGTCCATGGTGAGTGATCCTTTTAATGAATTGATGAATTTGATTTGCTAGTACTTTAAGATATTTTGAGCCAATATTCATGAGGTTTATTGATCTGTAATTTTCTTTTATCATGGTGCCTATGTCTGGTTTTGGTATTAGGGTAATGCTGTCATTGTAAAATAAGTTTGGAAATATTCCCTCCTCATTGAATCTGTGGAAGAATTTGAGAAGGATTGGTATTAATTATCTTCAAAATGTTTGGCAAAATTCTTCAGGAAAGCCATCACATCCAGGGCTTTACAATTCTTTTTTTCTTTTTGTGATGCTGAAGGTCGAACCCAGGGCCACAGCATGCGAGGCACACACCCTACTACTGAGCGAACACCAGGGCTTTTCTTTGATGAAAGACTTTTTATTGCTGATTCAGTCTCCTTACTTGTCATTAATATGTTCAGATTTTCTATTTCTTTGTGACTTAGTTTTGGTAGGCTTTATATGTCTAAAAATTTATCCATTTCTTTTAAGTTATAAAATTTGATGATATATAATTGTTCCTAATATTGTCTTATACTACTTTGTATTTCTGTGATATCAATTGTAATGTCTCCCCATTGATCTTTTCTATCCTTTTTCTAGTCTGTATTTTATTTTTCTACTTCAATCTTTGTTATTTTATTATTTCTGCAAACTTGGGCTCAGTTTGTTCTTCTTTTGTAGTTCCTTGAGGTATAATTTTAGGCTGCTTATTCAAATTCTTCTTTTTTGATGTAGGCAATTATTGCAATAAACTTCCCATTAGAAATGCTATTGCTACATCCTATAATTTTTGGTATGTTATGTTTCCATTTTTCTTTGTCTTGAGACATTTATTCCTTGACCCACTGGTTATTCTGGAATATCTTGTTTAATTTCCACATATTTGTAAATTTTCTAGTTTATTTATTTATAATTTCACACCATTTTGGTGAAAGAAGGTACTTGATATTATTTCAATCTTCTTAAATTTGTTAACATTTATTTTTGGCCTAACGTTATCTTGACCTAACATATGACTTATCTTGGAGAATTTTTCATGTGTACCTGAGAATTTTTCATGTGTACCTGCTCTTATTTTGGGTCTATGAATTCAGGGGAAAAGAAAGTTGATCACTAGATCTGTTATTTTAATTGTATTTTGGAGTTCAAATATTTCCATTTCTGGAGAATAGTTGGAATTAAATGCTTAGACAATAGAACATTTGTTGGTTTTATTTGGCCCCATGAGACTTGTGTGTCTTGACCTTGGAGGAATTGAAGGGGTAGCAACTTTAATCAGTTTAGGATTAGTTCCAGGATCTCTTCTCTTTTGGCATAACATTATTGGTAGAAACATAAAAAGGAGATAATTGAATGTGCCGAAATATACCCCAACACAGATTTATATACTAACACAAAGTAGATGGTAATAATAAGCTATACAACATTTATTAAATACTGGGAACTGTTTGAGGTTCATTACATTTAATCTTCATAAGAACACAATAAAGTAGGCACTATTATTATTTCTAATTTATAGTTGAGGAATCTGAAGCACATTTAGTAAGTAGGTGGTAGCAGCGTTATTCAAATACGGAATGTCTGGTTTTCAAGTCTATGCTCTTAAATGCTGCATTATGTAAATGATAAAAATTGTAATGGTTTGAATTTAGAATGTCCTCTAGCCCCACAGAAACAAGGTAGCAATGTTAGAAGTGGGGTTTGGTTGCTAAGGAGGGGTCCCTGGGGTATGACATTGGGGATTTTATAAGGCCTCTCCTCTCCCTGCTCTCTCTTTCTCTCTCTTGTTTCTAGCCTCCACAGTGTGAGAGCAGAGCCCATGCTCTCTCTATCCCTTTGCTTCCCGCCTCCATGCCCTAAGCTCCATAGACCCAGCCTGACATGGACTGAAACTCTGAAATCTCCAAAAACTCTGAGCAAATAACTATTCTTCCCTCTAAGTTGTACAGTCAGGTTTATTGGGTCACAGCAGTGAGAATGTTGATAGAGACAGAAATTGGTAGAGGAATAGGGTCACTGTGGTATCTAAGTCTGACCATGTGGATTGTGAGTCATTGGAATTGGTTTGTGAGAGGAAGTTGGAAGGTCCAGAATGCAGATAGAAAGGTGGACAGTAGAGACTGTGCTCAGGAGATTTTAGAGGGCAGGCAAAGGGGACACCATAGGAAAATGGAGTAGAGCCCACTCATGTTACATTTGGCAACAAATTTATCAGCATTTTGTCTGTGTCCTGAAATTCTGTGTGAGGCTGAATTTAAAAACGATGGACAGATTAAGCTGGCAGAGGAAATCTCAAAATACAAAGTATACAAACTACATTATGGATATTGATGTCCATGTTCAACCAATTGTACAGTGAATTTTGGAAGCAGAAAACAAAGCACAGAGAGTTTGTAGATTTGAAGTTTGGCCAAAAAGGCATGTGTAAAACACCGGCCCAGAGAAATGATGTTGTGGAGGAAAGATGGATGAAAGGAAGGAAGAAGCAGTGGTATTGATGGAGGCAGGGCCAGTGGCTGTGATTGAAAAGGACCTAGCAGTAGTGATTAAAGAGGGCATGATACCTTTCCTGCTGGTAGTCAATCTCCATGCTCAAATAATGCTGGATTTGCTGGGGAAAGTGGTCATGGAGTATTCCCCCCAGATTTGAAAGGAAAGCCTCGGAATCCAGTCAACGTGCGGCAGGGTTGAAATCCCTACAAGCAGGCCCATGTGGGGCAATTTGTGAAGCTGTGAGGGTGAGGCCAAGGTTGAAAGTAAAAAGCCCAAGATTTAGAAATGTCAGAAGTGTGGAAGGACCTTGAGGAAAGGCTGCAAGCTGAGAGCCATGGAGCCATGTTAGAAGAGTTAATATGCCACCCATTGCAATCTACTAGGCCCCAGGGGCAGGGCTGCCAAGGCCCGTTGAAGATCGCATCTCACCACCATGTGCCCTGGATGCCAGAAGTGGAATTGTAGGATCAAATACTTGCCTTGCTGGATTTCAGTCTTATTTTGGTTCCATTCCTTCTTTCTATGGCCTTATTCCTCCCTCTTGGAATGCAAACGTTTACTCTGTGCCATTGTACATTGAATGTATGTAACTTGCTTTTAGTTGTTGTTGTTTTTTTTTTGTGGTACTGGGGATTGAACCCAGGGCATTCTACCTCTGAGCTACACCCCCAGCCCTATTT
>PVJS01064437.1:0-10229 GCA_004027185.1 Glis glis | reverse complement strand
GTACCGGGGATTGAACCCAGGGGCGTTCTACCTCCGCGCTACACCCCCGGCCCTATTTTTTTTTATACTTTATTTTGAGACCGGGTCTCACAAAGTTGTGGAGCGCCTCACTAAGTAGAGAGAGGGAGAGAAAGAGAGAGATAGAGACAGAGACAGAGAGACAGAGAGAGAGCTGAGGCTGGCCGCGAACCCGGATCCTCCGGTCTCCGCCTCCCAAAGTACTGGGATTACAAGCGTGTGCCACCACGCCCGGCCTTATTATTCCTAAACCTGCCTATTCTAGACCACACCTGATAAGACGGTGAGAAAAGGAACATGGCCTTTTGTGGTCCCTTTGGCAGTGTTCCTTGTTGAATACCAGGACCATTACCACACTTAATCTTCCAAAATTCCTTTGAGATATGTAGAATTCATACTTCTTTGTAGTTAACCTGGGTTTTTTTTTGTTGTTTGTTGGGTTGTTTTGGTTTTTGTTTATTTGTCCATACTAGAGATCGAACCCAGGAATACTCTACCACTGAGCTACATCCCCAAACTTTTTTTTTTTTTTTTTGTGGTACCAGGGATTGAACGCAGGGGCGTTCTACCTCCACACTATGCCTCCGGCCCTATTTTTTATACTTTATTTTGAAACCGGGTCTCACGAAGTTGCAGAGGGCCTCACTAAGGAGAAAGAGAGAGAGAGAGAGAGAACAAGAGAGCTGAGGCTGGCCGTGAACCCAGATCCTCCGGTCTCTGCCTCCCAAAGTACTGGGATTACAAGCGTGCGCCACCATGCTTGGCTGCGATTTTTTTTTTTTTTGAGATGGGATCTTGCTAAGATGCCTAGGCTGGCATTGAATTTGCAATCCTGCTTCGGCGTGCTGAGTAGCTGGGATTACAAGTGTGTTTTATTTATTTATTTATTTATTTATTTATTTATTTATTTATTTTGCATACTGGGGATTGAACCCAGAGGCTTCTACCTCTGAGCTACACCACCAACCCTCTTTTTTATTATTTATTTTGAAACAAGGTCTCACTAAATTGCGGAGGGCCTCACTAAGTAGCTGAGGCTGGCCGCGAACCTGCGATCCTCCTGTCTCAGCCTCCCAAGTACTGGGATTACAATCGTGCACCACCACACCTGGCTTATTTTTCTTGTTTTATATCTTAATCAAAATATCTGTAATTCTCCTAAGTAGTATTTTAGGATCAAGTACTATACCTAATGCCTTCAGCTTGGTAATAATTTACTTGAAGTGTAACCTAAGATTTAGCCAAGTGTGGTGGCACATGCCTGTAGTCCTGGTCTTAGCTACTGAAAAGGCTGAGGAAGGAGGCGTCATTTGAACCCAGGAGTTTGAGACCAGCAACATAGCAAGACCCTATTTCAGGGGAGAAAATATTTATTTATTTTTATTTTGCAGTACTAGGAATTGAACCCAGGAGGGTTCTACCACTGAGCTACACGCCCAGCCCTTTTTATTTTTTTTATTCTGAAGCAGGGTCTTGCTGATTTACCACATGCTGGCCTTGAACTTGTGATTCTCCTGTCTCAGCCTCCCAAGGACTAGGATTATAGGTTTGCACCACCGCATCTCACAAAGATTTAAATGGTTTTTTAGCAGCCAGGCACTATGTATGGCACACGCCTCCTCCTCCACTAATAACCTTTTTCTGATCCAGGATACTACCTGATTGAATTTCATTTACCTTGAGTTTTAAAGTGATCTTTCCTTTTCAATCTCCTAGAAAAGGCATATGGAAGGAGCATTTCTGTTTGCTGTTCTCCTACACTTCAAGCACATCTACCTCTATGTAGCACCAGCTTATGGTATATATTTGCTGCGATCTTATTGTTTCACTGCAAGCAAACCAGGCAAGTTTTAGTGATGATAGCACAATCTTTTTTGTTTTCTTCCTTAATCTTATTGACTATGTGACTTACTTGATAAAAGAATTTTTTTTTTGCGGTACCGGGGATTGAACCCAGGGGCATTCTACCTCCGGGCTACACCCCCAGCCCTATTTTTTATTCTTTATTTTGAAACAGGGTCTCACTAAGTTGCAGTGGGCCTCACTAAGTAGCTGAGGCTGGCCACGAACCCGGATCCTCCGGTCTCCACCTCCCAAGTACTAGGATTACAAGCATGCGCCACCACGCCCGGCGATAAGAGAATTTTTTGAAGATATTTCTCAGTTATTGATCCTATAAGCCCCTTAGCCATCCTCACTTTTCTCTGCTCTTGCCACTGCATAAAGATTAACGCACTGTTGGAGGATACGTGGTTACTATTGGGTTTTTTTTCTCCATGTCCTGGCTAACATAATGTTCCTTTTCTGTAGACGGAAACGTCCGATGGAACAGCTTCAGCTTTGTTCGCGTTATTTCCCTGGGACTTATCGTTTTCCTAGTTTCTGCTCTTTCATTGGGTCCTTTCCTGGCCTTGGTAAGCCTCCCCCCCCCCTTTTGAAATAGTGTAATGCATGTTGTTTATTGTTGTTTAGAAAAAATTCTAAAGCCAGGAATGTATGAAATAAGTAGAAGCTATTCCTTTCTTAGTCTTACTATTTTTGACTCCAAAAAGATAGGATAGAGTATTCTTTCAGACATTTTTTTTCTTTGTAATGTGGTACTGGAAATTGTTTGTTTGTTTTGTGGTACTGGGGATTGAACCCAGGGGCATTCTACCTCTGAGCTGCACTCCGGCCCTATTTTATTATTTTTTAGTTTGAAACACAGTCTCACTAAATTGCTGATGCTGGCCACAAAACTGTGATCCTCCTGTCTCAGCCTCCCAAGTACTGGGATTACAAGTGTGCGCTACCACGCCTAGCTGTGGTACTGGGAATTGAACCCAGGGGCATTCTATCTCCGAGCTACACCCCCAGCCCTATTTTATTTTATTTTTTTTTGTGGTACCGGGGATTAAACCCAGGGGTATTCTACCTCCGTGCTACACCCCCGGCCCTATTTTTTATACTTTATTTTGAAACCGGGTCTCACAAAGTTGCAGAGGGCCTCAATAAGTAGAGAGAGAGAGAGAGAGAAAAAGAGAAACAGGAAGAGAGAGAGAGAGAGAAATCTGAGGCTGGCCGCGAACCCGGATCCTCCGGTCTCCGCCTCCCAAAGTACTGGGATTACAAGCGTGCGACACCATGCCCGTCTTATTTTTATTTTGAAACTAAGATTATAGGCGTGTCTGGCTTATATATGTTAACTGTATGTAACTACACAGAGAATTGATCCTCATTTGTGGATTTTGGCTTTTGGTTTTTAGTTTTGTTTTTGTGACACTGGGGATTGATCCCAGGGCCGGTCTACAGCCAAACTACACCCATAATCTTATTTTTATTTTTATTTTTAAACAGGGTCTCACTAGGTTCATGAGAGTCTCACCATTTGCTGAAGCTGTCCTCAAACCTGCAACCCTCCTGTCTCAGCCTCCCAAGTACTGGGATTATAAGCATGAGCCACCATGCCTGGCTATTTGTGACTTCTATATTTCTAAATTCACCCACTTAACTAAAGTTTATTTGTAAGCCCCCAACTCAGTAATTTGGTAGTCTTTCATGGACAGCAAACATTCCAAAGTGCCTAGAACGTAACAGATGTTTAAATGTTTTCTGTTTTCTTCTCATTCCCCACCCTGAAATCAGTTTTAACTCCTACAAAAAAAAATTTTTTTTTTCAGTACTGGGGATTGAACCCAGGGGCATTCTACCTCCGAGCTGCATCCCCGGCCCTATTTTTTTATTCTTTATTTTGAAACAGAGTCTCACTAAGTTGAGAAGGGCCTCACTAACTAGCTGAGGCTGGCCACGAACCTGGATCCTCCGGTCTCAGCCTCCCAAGTACTAGGATTTACAAGCATGCGCCACCACGCCCGGCTCCTACAAAAATTGAAAAGCATCACATCTTTTGTAGTCTTTCCTCTTCTCCCCTTCACTCCAGTAGACTTGAATGCGCTGCATTCTGAAATCTCCTTTGCACCTTATAAATTCTTCCATTATTAAGCCAGGCGTGGTGGTGCCCACCTGTAATCTCAGTACTTGAGGGGCATTTCAATTTCCAACCCTCCTCAGTACAGGAGGATTGCAGTTTCAAGGACAACTTCAGCAACATAGCAGGACTCTCAGCAACCTAGGGAGACCGTGCTTCAAAATAAAAAATAAAATAGGGCTGGGGGTGTAGCTCAGAGGTAAAATGTCCCTAGGTTCAATCCCCAGTACTACCAAAAAAAAAAAAAAAAGAAAGAAGGAGAGAAAGATATCTATAAACTACTTAGGATCATACAACCACTTACTTAAAGGAGCAAAGACTGGAACCTAGACCTCCTAACTTTCTACACACTGTGCCATAGACAGTATTCCAGTTCTGCTTTTGAGTTTGGGGAAAAATGATGACTGCTTAATTAGTTTTATTTCTCTTTTCAACAGAACCAGCTGCCTCAAGTCTTTTCCCGACTCTTTCCTTTCAAGAGGGGCCTCTGCCATGCGTACTGGGCTCCAAACTTCTGGGCATTGTACAATGCTTTGGACAAAATGCTGTCTGTCATTGGTAATGGTAGCAAGCCTTTCCTCTTAGACTGTGAATATTGAAAGGACTGGTCACAAGGAGAAATGGCAAAACCTGCTTGTGTTGTGAATGTAACCAAATTGTTTGCTCTCCATCTTGCATCTCAGCTCTTGGGATGAGCAGGGGAGAGTTCCTAGAACCAAGGGTTAGTGCAGCGAGCAGCTTGTATCTCTCACAAACCCTCCTGTGGTAAGGAGGTGTGGGGCCTTTCCTTGGTGAAAAATAAAATACTTAGAAACTTTTAAAAGGTAATTTATGCCTTAAGTAAGATGTTATTCAGCAGAGTTAAATATGTAAAGAAGCTTTAAACTTAAATATGTGAAAAAGCAAGAAAAAAAGAATGCATAAGTTATGACTCTGGGTGTTTTATTTTATTTTTTTTTTTTGTGGTATTGGGGATTGAACCCAGGGGCGTTCTGCCTCCACGCTACACCCCCGGCCCTATTTTTTATACTTTATTTTGAAACTGGGTCTATCACGAAGTTGCGGAGGGCCTCACTAAGTAGCTGAGGCTGGCCGCGAACTCAGATTCTCCAGTCTCCGCCTCCCAAATACTGGGATTACAAGCGTGCGCCACCATACCCGGCTAGACTCTGGGTATTAAACTAATAAGGAAATAGCCTAGGCTATGATTTTGTGAGAGTGTGTGTGTGTGTGTGTGTGTGTGTGTGTGTGTGTGTGTGTTACTAGGGATTGAGCCCTGGGGCATGTAGCTCCGAGCTACACCCCCAGCCCTATTTTTTATTTTTTATTTTGAAACAGAGTCTCACTAGGTTGATGAGTCTCACTGCTTGCTGAAGCTGTCCTCGAACCTGTGATCCTCCTCTCTCTGCCTCCCAAAGTACTGGGATTACAAGTGTGCACCACCACACCGGCTTTTATTTTATTTATTTATTTTTTTTAAATTTTAGATGAGGTCTCACTATGTTGCCTGGGCTAATATTGAACTCATGGGTTCAAGTGATCCTCCTGCCTCAGCCTCCTGTGCGCTGGAACTATAGGTGTGTACCACTGTGCCCAGTTTAGGCTACACTTGTTTGTTTGTTTGTTTTTTTTTTGCGGTACTGGGGATTGAACCCAGGGGCATTCTACCTCCAAGCTACACCCCCCCCAGCCCTATTTTTTTTTTTTTTTTTTTGCGGTACCAGGGATTGAACGCAGGGGCGTTCTACCTCCGCGCTACACCCCTGGCCCTATTTTTTATACTTTATTTTGAAACCAGGTCTCACGAAGTTGCGGAGGGCCTCACTAAGGAGAGAGAGACAGAGACAGGGAGAGAGAGAGAGAGAGAGAGAGCTGAGGCTGGCCGCGAACCCAGATCCTCCAGTCTCTGCCTCCCAAAGTACTGGGATTATAAGCGTGCGCCACCACGCCCGGCCCTATTTTTAATTCTTTATTTTGAAACAGGGTCTCACTAAGTTGCAGAGGGCCTCACTAAGTAGCTGAGGCTCACCGTGAACCTGCGATCCTCCTGTCTCAGCCTCCCAAGTATTGGGATTACAAGCGAGCGACACCATGCCCGGTTTAGGCTACACTTTTTTTTTTTCTTTTGCAGAACTGAGGATTGAATCCAGGGGTATTCTACCTCTGAGCTACACCTCCAGTCCTATTTTTTATTCTTTATTTTGAAACAGGGTCTCACTAAGTTGCGGAGGCCTCACTAGCTGAGGCTGACCGAGAACCCGGATCCTCCTGTTTTAGCCCCCCAAGTACTGGGATTACAAGCTTGTGCCACCACGCCCAGCTTAGGCTACACTTCTGAAGTTTGGGTTCTAATGAAAACTAATGTATGTCTTGAGATGATTCTATTAAAAATAACTCACAGCTGGGCGTGGTGGTACATGCCTATAATCCCACAATTTGAAAGGCTGAGACAAGAGGATCACAGGTTCATGGCCAGCCTCAGCAGCTTAGCAAGGCCCTCAGCAACTTAGTCAGACACTGTTTCAAAATAAAAAATAAAAAGAGCTGGGGTGTAGCTCAGAGGTAGAATGTCCCTGGGGTCAGTCCCCAGTACCACAAAAATAAAATAAAAAATAACTCACTATGGAGTAACTTAGAGTCTCATTTGTGAATCCAGCCTACCTTGGTGGGAACAAGCAGGACCAGAAGCACTGGTCAGCAGACTTTTTCTGTAACAGACCAGGTACTAAGTATTTGTTTGCTTTTCTGGGGATTAAACCCAAGGGCATTCTACCTCCAAGCTATACCTCCAGCCCTTTCTCTTTTTTTTTCTTTAATTTTTTTTTTTTTGAGGTACTGGGGATTGAACCCAGGGACATTCTACCTCCGAGCTACACCCCCAGCCCTATTTTTTATTCTTTATTTTGAAACAGGGTCTCCCTGTGTTGCTAAGGGTTTTGCTATGCTGCTGCGGCTGTCCTTGAACCTGGGATCCTCCAGTCTCAGCCTCCCAAGTACTGGGTAATATTACAGCATGCACCACCACACCCAGCCTTTTTAAATTTTTTATTTTATTTTATTTTTGGTGGTACTGGGGATTGAACTCAGGAGCATTCTACCTCTGAGCTACACCCCCAGCCCTATTTTATTATGTATGTATGTATGTATGTATGTGTTTATTTACTTTATTTATTTATTTTTGCGGTACTGGGGATTGAACCCAGGGGCATTCTACCTCCAAGGTACACCCCTGGCCCTATTTTTTATTCTTTATTTTGAAACAGGGTCTCACTAAGTTGCAGAGGGCCTCACTAAGTAGCTGAGACTGGCCGTGAACCTGAGATCCTCCTGTCTCAGCCTCCCAAGTACTGGGATTACAAGAATATGCCACCATACCTGGCTTTTATTTTTATTTTGAAACAGGGTCTCACTAGGTTGATGAGAGTCTCTCACTACTTGCTGAGGCTGTCCTCGAACCTGCGATCCTCCTGTCTCAGCCTCCCATGTACTGGGATTATAAGTGTGTGCCACTACACCTAGCTCCAACCCTTTTTGAGATTGGGTCCCCTGGGTTTAATCCTCAGTATGGGGGAGGGGAGGTGAAAGCAGATTACTGTTCACATACTGCCTGCTCATGAAGTTATTGTAGGCTCTACCAATTCTCCATTCCAATACAAACAATGCTTTATAGATTATAATCTTTGTGTGTGTGTGTGTGTGTGTGTGTGTGTGAGAGAGAGAGAGAGAGAGAGAGAGAGATATGTTGGGGATTGAACCCAGAGGCATTCTACCTTTGAGCTACACCCCCAGTCCTATATTTTATTTTTTATTTTTTATTTGGGAATAGGGTCTCACTAACTTGCTGAGGCTGGCTACAAACCTGCAATCCTCCTGTCTCAACCTCCCAAATACTGGGATTACAGGCATGCACCACCACACCTGGCTATAGATTTTTTTTGTGCATGCGTGCGTGTGTGTGTGTGTGTGTGTGTGTGTGTGTGTGTTACTAGGGATGGAACCCAGGGACCTTCTACCTCTGGGCTACACCTCCAGACCTATTTTATTTTTATTTGGAAACAGGGTCTCACTAAGTCGCTGAGAGCCTCACTCACTAAATTGCTGAGGCTGGCTTCGAACCTGCGATCCTGTCTCAGCCTTCCAAGTACTGGGATTATAAGTGTGTGCCACCACGCCTGGCCTGCCTATAGATTATAATCTTAAGACCAGAGACATTCTGCCCGAGGTAGGATACTACCCACTTAAATTCATGAAATCTCACTTTAAAAAGCAGCAATAAAATTTAGTAGCTTATTTTTTTCCTAAGGAAATGATTGGTAAAGTATGGTGTCCCACTGATACGTATTTTTTTTAAAGTCTACTTACTTTGCAGGTTTGGAATTGAAACTTCTCGATCCCAACAAGATCCCCAAGGCCTCAATGACAAGTGGCTTGGTTCAGCAGTTCCAGCACACAGTCCTGCCCTCAGTGACTCCCTTGGCGACGCTCATCTGCACTCTGATCGCCATACTGGTAAGAACTCAGCAGGTGGTAGTCATTTCTTGAGTTTCTCTGCTTTTCTATTGTGTAACTGAATGGATTTCAGTTTTCAAGCTTTTTAGACTGCAGGATAAATTCCATGGCTGTAATCCTTCAGATTGAAGCATTTCGTAGCAGTTCTTAGAGTAACTGTGAACACAGTAAGGAAGGATTACCAGAACAGGCTCTGTGAGAGAAGCTCTTGCCAGTGGCTGTTAGACCATCTGCCCTCCCTGGCACGAGGAAAAAAAAAAAGCCCAGAGAGGTTCTTGTTCTGCCACACAGATTCCCTGAAATCTGTGTGGCAGGAATGTCCAGACTTCATTTTATTTTTCTCATCTTTGGCTAAATGATCAAAATTCCAAAATTCCAAAATATGTCTGGATGGCATAGATATTTTGTCTTAATGGTGATGAGTTGCGAGACTCAACAACAGCTTTTCACAAATCAGTTAAGAGTCTACTGTGAAGCCAGGCATAGTGGCACATGCCTGTAATCCCAGTACTTGGGAGCCTGAGACAGGAGGATCGCAGATTCGAGGCCAGCCTCAGCAACTTAGTGAGGCTCTCAGCAACCTAACAAGACGAGACCCTGTTTCAAAACAAAACATAAAAAGGGCTGGGGGCATAGCTTAGAGATAGAATGTCCCTGGGTTCAACCCCTAGTACTACAAAAAAAAATGCCTCCATTCATAGTTGTTAGTGATTGTAGTGACCTCAATTTTGTTATATAATTTTAGTAAGATTCAATATAAATAGCTCAGTCTTGTTGATAATTACACTCAGCTTTGTTTCTTTTCTTTTTTTTTTTTTTGGTACTGGTTATTGAACCCAGGGGCATTCTACCTCTGAACTATACCCCCAGCCCTATTTTATTTTTATCTTGAAACAGGGTCTCACTAGGTTGATGAGAGTCTCACTACTTGCTGAGGCTGTTCTCAAACCTGCAATCCTCCAGTTTCAGCCTCCCAAGTACCAAGATTACTGGCATGCACCACCGCGCCTGGCTGCTTTGAGTTTCTGAATGATCCAAATCTTCTGGCAAGACACATGACTCTACTTAATTAGGTGACACTGCTGGTGTGGAGGTAACTAGACTCTGCAGTCTACTTGCTCACATGTGTTAACTGGGATAACTTTTTTCTAAAATCTCAGCCCTGCAAGCCACATACAGAAGGCAATAGTTTTATTGTAAATTAAATTAAATTAACTACGGCACACAAATCTAGATGTTTGTTGAAAATGGTAAAATCTAATTTCCTATCCCAAAAATATTTATGGACTTTTGTGATTTGAATCAATGAGCATTAATTAACTAACTGGAAATATATAGGTTGTTATTCTATATATTCCAGAACTTAAGTTTTTTTTTTTGTGTGTGTGTGTGTGTTACTGGAGATTGAACCCATGGGCATTCTACCTCTGAGCTACACCCCCAGCCCAATTTTATTTTTTGTTTTGAAACAGGGTCTTGAGCCAGGCATTGTGGTACATACCTATTAATCCCAGTACTTGGGAGGCCAAGACAAGAGGATCGCAGGTTTAACACCAGCCTCGGCAATTTAGCAAGACTTTCAGCAACCTAGCGAAACCCTGTTTCAAAACAAAAGTAGGCCGGGCGTGGTGGCACATGCTTGTAATCCCAGTACTTTGGGAGACGGAGACCAGAGGATTCGGGTTCGCAGCCAGCCTCAGCTCTCTCTCTCTCTCTCTCTCTCTCTCTCTCTCTC
>PVJS01064436.1:0-10229 GCA_004027185.1 Glis glis | reverse complement strand
AAAAAAAAAAAAAAAAAAAACAACAAAAAAAAAACACAAACATGATCTGCAATAGGAATTTTTCAGCTCTATTGAAATTTTGTGAGACCATCGTCATATATGTGATCCATCATTGACCAACATGTCATTACATGATGCAGAACTGTACACACACACACACGCACACACACACACAGGTTTATACACACACATATACATATAGAGATACCACTGGACAGACCAGAAACAGACATCCCCCCAACACATGTAGTACTGTAGGTATGTATTGGTCGCTACATGTGTATATACTTTATATATTGTAGTATAAGTATATATATACACGGTATGTATGTTGATATATGTACATGCATATAGATAGTACACATATGTATATACTGTAGGTATATATATACATTGATGTTTATGTGTTTATATAAAGTATGTACACACATATATAGTATAGACACATATTAAATTGTGTGTGAAGGTAAAAACATACTCTAGTGTCTGTGCGGTTTCTATTCTCTTCCAGAGACCTCTTTGTTTAATAATTGAGCTGACAGTATAATGTTCCAAACACACCTTCAAAGAATGTCTTAAATGTCTTCAGAAGTTTCTCCTCTGATGATTCTCCAATGGCGTCATGATTTCTTTTGGCTGTTTTCATCTCCCGTCACCACTCTATTTAAATAGCAGCTTGTAAAATTCCATAAAAACTTTCTTGGTATTTTATTGGCATTAACTTAATTTGGGGGTTAATTTGAAACTTATGATCTTTTCTGGCATTCAGTCTTACCATCCCTTAATATGATATGTTTGTCTACAGGTAAAGCTAGTTTTCTTGTCTCTTGTTACTACTCCATCCCTTGCTCCATGGAGGTCTTGTGTACATTTTTGTTTTGTTTTCTTCCTCAGAGCAAGCTATACATTTTTCCAACTACATTTTATAATAATTCATTAGGATGCTTAGAAATGCTCTTATTGTTAGGTTAATTATTCTTAGTCACGTGCTTGGCTTTCTTATTAGTTCTGAATGACCGCATGTATGTTTTTGGATTTATACAACGAGACTTTCAGGTAAATAGCTTTATCTCTTCTTTTCCAATGCTTATGTCTCCTGTTTGCCCTTCAATGCATCAACTAGTACCACCAAAACATGGTGACAATAATCTATCTGGTGACTCCCAGCTTTCTGGGTCAGAGTAACTGCTTTTTTCCCACATTAAAATAAATTCTTTATTGAGGACAGGATTGTGAGAATCTCTCTCATTTATTTCATGTGAAACATATGAGGACTACATAATGGTTTAAAGCTTAAGCTCTAATGATAAATTGAGTTCATATCTGTCTCATTGATCACTAGCTCTATGATAGTGTGAATTTCCTTAACTAGTTTTTGTGTAAAAATATAACAAGTTGTGGAAATTCAATAATCCATATAAATTCTTGCTACATAGCAAATATACAGTAAATGTTTGCTGTGGTTAATATGGCTTTGCTTTTATCCCACTTATCCATTTATTTAACTTAGAAATACTCTTAAAATTAACAAAAAGGTGCAAAGATAGGGTTCCTAGGATGTTTTTCCTGAACCATTTGGGAGCATGCTGCCCAAATAATACTTCAACAATTTGGTGTTTATTTTTATAAACAGACATTTTCTTTTATGACCACAATAATGTCATCAAATTCAGAAAATTAACAGATGTTAGTTTTCAGACCCTACTCCAATTTTCCTAGTTGTTACAAAAATGAACAATTTTACTAATTGTTACAAAAATGAATCCAGTTAAGAGCCACAAGCTGTATTCAGTTGTCATATATTTTAAGTCTCCTTCAATTTGGAATAGCTCCTAACTCATCCCTTGATTTTTATATCCCTCACACTTCTTAATCTTGTAGACAAGTTATTTTAAAGACTATCCCTTAATTTGGGTTTGTATGATAGAAATACACAAATAGATTTGGGCTACAAACCCTTGACAGGAATCTTACGGGAGAGGCAGTGGCATCTCATTGCATCTTATCCGGGGTCACAAGATCTCAATCCCTCCCATTACTGATGATGTTCACAGTGATCACTTGATCAAAGTCGCATCTGCCAGGCTTCTCCATAGAAAGTGATTGTTTTTCTTTTGTGACTGGCAGCTTTGAACTGTTTCACTTTAGATAACCTTGAACTTTGGTTCCCAGTTTTCTTTCCCTTTAGGGTTCTGAGCTAGGATTGGCCACAAGAGAAAATTGAGGGGGATTGGGTGGGCAGACATGAAATAGCTGTTTTTACTGTCAGAGGGTTGGTGGTTGCAACACATGAACATTCTCCCAAATCCATTCTCTCATCTGGTTGGCATGAGCTAGTATCAGAATCCCTGCTTCTCCACCTCCTGTCAGGAATGGGGCCAGGTGCACATTCAGCCTTGAGAGGAAGGGCAGCCGCCTCTTGTGCACATCATCCTGACAATGTTGAATGCCACGAGAGACTGACATGGGTTCAGCCTCATGGGTTCCGAGTTTTCTCTGCCCTCCCCACTTCACCATTGTGTTTCTTTCCTGACTGCCTAGGCTACTGACTCCTGACCTAGCATCCCACCTAGAAGTAAAAGCCTTCTGTAAACTGTCTAGCCAGAACCCACGGCTGCATAATCTCTGATTAAACTCTTTAATCCACTTCAGTCCCAGTACTCCTGTGTCCCTGATAAAACCCTTACTGACAGAAATAGAAAAATATTGACATCTGCCAATCTAACTAGAAAGCCACAGATACAGCTCTCCTTCCAAGCCAAAGCCAGAGGTTCACTTTGCCTTCTTTTTTCCATATTTGGAAATCTGTTCTCTAATAGTGAGAGACAGAGCTTCCATTAGAATTAACAGTTTTAGTTGAGCATGGTGGTGCACACCTGTAATCCCAGTACTTGGGAGGCTGAGTCAGAAGGATCACAGGTTCGAGGACAGCCTCGGCAACATAGCAAGACTCTCACTAACCTAGCTAGACCCTGTTTCAGAACAAAATAAATAAATAAATAAATAAAAAGGTCTTGGGGTGTAGCTTGGAGGTAGAATGTCTTTGGGCTCAATTTCCAGTACCAACAAATAAATAAATGAATAAATAAATAAAATTAAAATAAAAGAAAGAATTAGCAATTTTACTTAATTGATCAATCCCACCAAATATAACCAATCTCCCACAGGTTCTGCTGCTGTTCTGCAATGCAGACTTCGCAGACATCTCAGGTGAGCTCACCTCTCCAAGTGCACCCCTTCATACTCTGCTTGGTGTCTGAGATTCGATGCCACGTGAGTTTTGCACCCTCCTAGGGTGCTGGCACCTTATTCCTGGGCTGCCCCACCCCATGTCCACTCTCTCCTTATTCTGCTCAGATTCTGACACCTGTGCCACCCACTTTCATTTTTCATCATCTACCCTACACCTGATGTGCACACCCGTGTTGTTCAGTCTCATTTCATGACTTTAGAACTGAATTTTTCAAGAGGGGAAAAGAAAAAGAGGAAGAAAGTTTGCTTTTGTGTTTATATGATGGTTCGTCTTTAATAGCTTTCTAAAAGACTAATATTCAATCGATTAAAGCTATACATTATAAAACCTAGTTTTCTTTAAGCCTTTAAACTCAAATTATATACCTTGCAATTTTATTTTCTTTTATTACTTTGTGTGTGTGTGTGGTATTGGAGATTAAAACCAGGGGCATTCTACCTCTGAGCTATACGTCCAGCCCTATTTTATTTTTTATTTTTATTTTTATTTTATTTATTTATTTATTTATTTATTTATTTATTTATTTATTTATTTTATTTTTTGTGGTACCAGGGATTGAACCCAGGGGCATTCTACCTCCGTGCTACACCCCCGGCCCTGTTTTTTATACTTTATTTTGAAACCGGGTCTCATGAAGTTGCGGAGGGCCTCACTAAGTAGAGAGAGAGAGAGAGAGAGAGAGAGAGAGAGACAGGGAGAGAGAGAGAGAGAGCTGAGGCTGGCCTCTAACCTGTAATCTTCCTGTCTCAGCCTCCAAAGTACTGGAATTACAGAAGTGCATCGCCATGCTCGGCTGCCACTTTATTTTAGAATCAAGTATTTCTCTTGCACAAATATTTTCTTTTACATTTTTTTGCACTAAAACAAATTCAGCTAGCACAGATTAAATTCCTCTAAAAATTTGTTTCATTAATAAATGGTTTGTTAAATTGTCTTAAACATAAAGACTTCATTAATAAATTTAACATATTTAGTACTTTAGCCCTTTAAGTGTCCAAGAGGGTTGATTTATATCTGAATGAAAAAACATTCTGAGCACTTTAGCAACTCTTATAAAGTTAACAAATTAAACTTATAAATGTAGGGAAACATTATCTTGGCATTCTAAATATTGCTTATAAACTTGCAGAGGCCCCCTACACTTGAAACCCTAAAATCATTAGCCCTGACAGTCTAGATTTTCCTAGATTTTACAAACACTTTGAATAATAAACACACATCAACATAAAGTGAATATAAAAATAGTTATAACAAGACTTCATACCTTGTGATGTCTGTACTTAATTCTGAAGGTTCCCAGAGTTTTAAAGTTAATTAGCCAAGTTAAAAATAATATACTTTAAATTAGACGGATGGAAATCAGGATCCCAAATAGTTATTAATGCTCCCATGTTCGCTGCAGCGCTATCCACAATAGCCACGAGGTGGAAACAACCTAAATGTCCATTGACAGGTGAATTGATAAAATGCAAACCAGTCACCGAAACAAGCCAGTCACAGAAAGACAAATACTGCATGATGCCACTTAAACGAGAGAGCGGAATGTGTGGATTCAAAGAATGGAATGATGACTGCCAGAGGCTGGGATGGGAGGGGGACTAAGAATCAATGCAAATAAAGTTTCAGTCAAGCAAGATAAATAAGCTCTAGAAATCTGCTATACGGCATAGTAACTATAGTCAACAATAATATATAATACACTTAAGAATTCATTAAGCTGGGCGGGGTGGCGCACGATTGTAATCCCAGTACTTGGGAGGCTGAGACCGGAGGATCCGGGTTCGCAGCCACCTCAGCTACTTAGTGAGGCCCTCTGCAACTTAGTGAGACCCTGTTTCAAAATAAAGAACAAAAAATAGGGCTGGGGTGTAGCTCGGAAGTAGAATGCCCCTGGGTTCAATCCCCAGTACCGCAAAAAAAAAAAAAAGAATTCATTAAGAGGATGGCTATCATGTTAAGTATTCTTACTACAAGAACATAAAACATTTCTAAAATTTGCTAAAATCAGGTCACACTTTTCGATCATAGCATGGTGTGATAGTTAATCTAATTTGTCAACTTTACCGGATCATGACTTTGGGTGTGTAGCCACAGATTAAACAGAAAGTCCTGCCCTAAATGTAGGCAGCAGGGTTCTGATAGGTGCAGGACTTAGATAAAAGAAGGAGAAAGCCGTGTAGAGGGATGCGTGAGTCTTTCCGGAGAAAAAGCATCTGCTCTCATCTGAGGTTGTCGGCCTCCAACTTCGCCGTTTCTCTGAAGAGCTTCTTGATCTTCTGCTTTCATCTGAGATCGTCAGCCTCTAGCCTTCGAACTGAAACTTCACCATCGTTTCTCCGAAGAGCTCTTATACCGCTCAACCAGCTACTGGTTCCTCTGACTCTCCACATGCAGTCAGAATTTGGGACTACATTGTAAGCTGATCTGATAAATCCCTTTTACCATATACTCATTCTGTGAATTCTGTTAGTCTAGTGAACCCTGACCAATACGCATGGTTAAAAAAATATTATTAAAGGAACTACTAACAGACATACAGGAAAAAAATCTTATAGTAACCTAAATTAACATAGGTATAAATAAAGTAGCCAACATTTAAAAGGTACCAAGAGAAAAAATAAAAAGAACAACAGCAACAACAACAAACAAGTGCAAACTAATTACATCAACATGTAAAATGAATCCAATCTAGGGATGAAGAAAAATTTTTGCAACCCACATGAGGTTAGATTTTCATCTACCCAAACAAGAAGATAAAACACCAAGAAGGCCACTGACAAACTAGGTAATCTGGCCCTCCAAGGGCCAGTGATTGAGAGACCGACCCCGGGCTCTCTGTCCATGTATGATTTGGGTAGAATTGTACCTAAACGTCATAGTCTCCAGGTCTGCAGACCCAGCCTGGAATGTCTGACCTCTAAGCAAGTATCTTGAGATGTCAAGGTTTTCAACATAATAATTTTAATCTGTCCGATTTTAAAATGGCTTTCTAAGTTAAGAGTTGTTTGTTTGCTTGCAAATTTTAAAGCTATTATTGTTTAACTCATTGCTACTCTGCTAATAAGAAGAGTGATGTGGATTGTAATTGTCCTCCCACTGTAGAGAAAGGATTTCTCCTTGATTGCTTTAGAATTCAATTAACTTTACTTTCCCTTCTGCTCTGCTGTTTTGCCCCAATCTATATATTTATTTGTTTTCCATTTGGGAAAATGAATTTATGTTCTGAAGACCTTATGTATTAAATACTTAAGTTTTTTTTAAATTCTGATTCTCTACCATGTTGAATATTCTCTTCTTCTAGTTCTCTTACATGAAAAATGTAGGAAGCTCTCAAGTAATCCTCTATTTTCTCTTTACTTGGATTTTTTTTTCTTAATTTCTTTGTAGCTCTACCCTGCATTCTTGATGGAGGCCTTAGTACTATTTTACAATTCAATAAATCTCATTTCTCTTGTGTACAGACTAGGGATATATCCCATCAATTTACTGAATGCTATTTTTTTTCAATACTCTGAATTTTAGAGCCATACTACTCTTTCACATATTCTGTGACATCATCACTGCATTTTAGTTTTGTAATTTTTAAATGAAGATAATAAAACTATATTCCTCATCAGGTTGCAATAATAAACTAACACATGCAAAGAATTTAGACAGTCCCTAATATAACATATGCTGTGTTAGCTCTTTTTGATTATTTTATTATTTAAAAACTTTTCAAACTATATCATTATTATATCTACCCAATTTTATTCACTTATGCCTGGTTTTGTTTCATAATTTTTAGATGAATAGAGTCCATGTTTTCTTTTTGGATATATTTATCTAACACATATAACAAAAGCCTTTTCAGACTCAATACAATTAATTTAATCTGTGATTAATTCTTATTTCAATTATTTTTTCATTCTGATGATTTTAACTTGCTTTCTTCACTTTCTTAGGCTATTCACTTGCATTGGAAATTTGGTTTAGATGCTTGTGTTGAGTAGAAATATCCCAGAGTCTTTATCCCTTTAAACTAATTCCTCCTGTCCAACAATTTTCTATTTATATCTATGATTCTAACCTGATACCAGGTCAAATCACAGAACCAGATTTCCTGACTCCAAATGATGCTGAGAATAGCATACGTACAATCACTGAGCTAAGAAAGCATCTCAGCTAGATCCTGCTAAAATAAAAATAAAATAAAATAAAAATAAATAAATAAATAAAATTTTTAAAAACTGCACTTGATTTTCTAAAATTCATAGCTGCAGACTGAGATTGTTGATGACTTTTTGTCTAGTTCCCAGGGTTTGAATTGTGAAGAGAATATTTATTTATTTAGCAGGTATGCAGTATTTACTCTCCATATTGCTTTAGGAGACAGCCCTCGGTGCCCCTGCCTGCGGCAGGCTTTCTGTTCCTCTCAGCATTTGGTTTCACCTCTCTTTCTTACGCAGAGATGTTTATTTTATTTTTGAAGCTGGCTGTGTCCTCCTAGTGTTTGTCATTTTTATTTTGTAGCTGCCATTCACCTATTCTTGAAGTCAGGAAAGCATTTGAAGCTTACCCTGCCCACTTAATTTATATGGTTGGTTAATCTAGTTGTGGTATTTTTTCTTTCTTTTTCTTTTAGACAGCCCTTTGCATCCATGGATTCAATTGACTGTGTATTAAAATATTCAAAAAACAAAAATTTAGTCTGTACTAAATATGTACAGACACTTTCTTTGCCATTATTCCCTAAAAAACACAGTATAACAACCACTTACATTGTATTGTATAATAAGGAATCTAGAGGTGACTTAAAGTATATGGAAGGATTTCAGTAGGTTATATGCAAATACTATGCCATTTTATTTTATTTTATTTTTATTTACTTTTTTGTGGTACTGGGAATTGAACCCAGAGGCATTCTACCTCCAAGCTACACCCCCAGACTGATTTTATTTCTCATTTGGAAACAGGGTCTCACTAGGTTGCTGAGAGCCTCACTAAATTGCTGAGGCTGTCCTCAAACCTGCGATCCTCCTATCTCAGCCTCCCAAGTGCTAGGATTACAAGCGTGCACCACCACACCTGGCTGATACTATGCCATTTTATATGAGGAACTTGAGCATCCACAGATTTTGGTATCCTTGAGGGGTCCTGGAGCCAGTTTCTTGGGGATAACAAGGAATAGCTATAATTTGATTCTGTTCCTCATTTTAAAATGGACACAAATTTCCAGTGTTTATGTTGTCTTTTTGATGTCACAAACAGATGTTATCATCCAACACACACGCATGGACACGTGTTATGTGTATACACCCATCACACGCTCACCCAGGCTCAAAATATTGAACATTTCACGAAATATACATACAACATTAACAAAGTAATGCTCATGATATCCCAAGATGTTAGAAATAAGTTAGAGTTTTATCATTTTTTCCAGCTGTGTTCTAGAAAATGTACTAATGCATTCCAAGTTTAAAAAAGGATTCATAAGGAAAATGTCACATTTGTGAGTATAGTTGACCGATGGGACTCTCATCTTTAGGAAATGACAAAGTCTAATAGCATATCTTAGTCTTGAAAAGGCTACGTCTCTTCATTTTATGAATGCTAGTTCTTACTGATGTGTAATTTAGTTTATTATTGGCATGAAATATGTTTCCAGTGCTTTAAAGATACAACTTGCTTCAATGCATTTTCTGGAGGAAAACAATAGTGGAAAAACAGTGATGATTTTCTTTTTCTTTTTCTCTTTTTTTTTCTTTTTGGTGCTGGAGATGGAACCCAGAAGACTTCTACCTCTGGGCTACACCCCCAGACCTACTTTATTTATTTTTATTTGGAAACAGGTCTCACTAAGTTGCTGAGAGCCTCACTAAGTTGCTGAGGCTGGCTTCAAACCTGTGATCCTCCTGTCTCAGCCTCCCAAGTACTGGTGTTACAGCCATGCCTGACAACAGTGATGATTTTCAAGGCATGAATCAATCATATTTAAAAACCACATCTCATTTGTCAGAAAGAGGTTACATAATGTGTTATTGCTTCTAAAAGACTTAATCTTTATTGACTTTTTCACGATATTTAAATAATAATAGAATGCTAAAAATAAACAATTTTAGTAGTGATTCCAGTCAATAAATGGCATCTACCAAAGCTAAAATTGTAGGGAAAACCAGTTTTGTACACTTTTCTGATCATCTAGCTCTGCTATTAAAATTCAAAAACAACTTATGTATTACATCTTGAGTCCTGTGATTCTTGCCCTTTCTCCCACATGTGGCTGTTCACATGGGAGAGTTGGAGAGAGACTCCTGAAGAAATGAAGAACAATAAATTAAAAGGTCACAATGGTGTCATGCATGACATTCTGGGGGGCTCAATCACAGAAGAGTCCTCTAATCTAGAGCGATGGGGACACAGTGGGATCTCCTTCCCCAGTATGGTCCTTCAAGTTCAATCGTGAAGGCAATGGGAACAGATAGGGTCTAAGGCACAAGAACAAAGGTCCACTGTGAAGGGGAAAGCTGCTTCCATGCGCTGGGGAATATGCCACATGACCTGCACGTGAGTTAAGACAATTGTGAAAAGGAATCCCCAACAACGTAGGTGAAGGGCTCAAAATGATGAGTAAAGGAGCCCCATGAAATAGCTTCCAAGTTCAGTGAGAACCAACACTATGGAACAGCAAGGTCATCAAATAAGACCTTTCTACTTTTTTCCCCTTTCCCATCCTTTTCCCCTATTTTTTTTTTTTTTTGACTAATCCATCCTGGAAAATTAGATATCATCCTTAGCAGGATGGGGAGGCGGGAGTAGAAGTAGAAAGTGGAGAGGAGGGAAGAGTAAATGGTTCTCTCTTGCCGGGCGTGGTGGCGCACGCTTGTAATCCCAGTACTTTGGGAGGCGGAGACCGGAGGATCTGGGTTCGCAGCCAGCCTCAGCTCTCTCTCTCTCTCTACTTAGTGAGGCCCTCCGCAACTTCGTGAGACCC
>PVJS01064435.1:0-10231 GCA_004027185.1 Glis glis | reverse complement strand
AAAGGATGAAATAAGACGTCTGTCACCATTCAAGGAACATGCATGGATTTAGCAATCCAACCAATCTGGATTCTTAGTAGTCTTAGTCTCGGGCCTGGCTATTCTATATCCTTGGATATCTTTCTCGTTTTTCTTTTTCTTTCTTTTTTTTTTTTTTTTTGGTACTCAGGGGCCTTCTACCTCAAGCTACACCCCCAATCCTATTTTATTTTTTATTTGGAAACACGATCTCGCTAAATTGCTGAAGCTGGTCTTAAACCTGCAATCTTCCTGTCTCAGCCTCCCAAGTACTGGGATTACAGGTATGCACCACCACACCCAGTTTTGGGCATGTTTCTTTTTCTTTTTCTTTCTTTTTTTTTTTTTGTGGTACTGGGAATTGAACCCAAGGGCATTCTACCTCTGAGCTACACCCTCAGCCCTATTTTATTTTATTATTTATCTATCTATTGTGGTACTGGGGGTTGAATACAGGGGCATTCTACCTCCAAGCTACACCCCCAGCCCTATTTTTTTTTTCAGCACCTGGGATTGAACCCAGGGGCGTTCTACCTCCGAGCTACACCCCCAGCCCTATTTTTTATTCTTTATTTTGAAACAGGGTCTCACTAAGTTACAGAGGGCCTCACTAAGTAGCTGAGGTTGTCTGCGAACCCGGATCCTCCTGTCTCAGCCTCCCAAGTACTGGGATTACAAGCGTGCGCCACCATGCCTGGCTTCCCCAGCCTTATTTTATTTTATTTATTTATTTATTTATTTTTTGGTACTGGGGATTGAACCGAGGAGCATTCTACCTCCAGGCTACACTCCCCAGCCCTTTTTTTTTTATTTTTATTTATTTATTTTTTTTGTGGTACCGGGGATTGAACGCAGGGGCGTTCTACCTCCGCGCTACGCCCCCGGCCCTATTTTTTATACTTTATTTTGAAACCGGGTCTCACGAAGTTGCGGAGGGCCTCACTAAGGAGAGAGAGAAAGAGAGAGAGAGAGAGAGAGAGAGAGACAGCGAGAGAGCTGAGGCTGGCCGCGAACCCGGATCCTCCGGTCTCCGCCTCCCAAAGTACTGGGATTACAAGCGTGGGCCACCACGCCCGGCCTATTTTTTATTTTTGAAACAGAGTCTTGCCAGGTTGCTGAGGTTGGCCTCAAACCTGCGATCCTCCTGTCTCAGCCTCCCAAGTACTGGGATTACAATTGTGCGCCACCACGCCCAGCTCCCTATTTTATTTTTATTTTGAAACAGGGTCTCACTAGCTTGCTGAGAGTCTCACTACTTTCTGAGGCTGTCCTCCAACCTGCAATCCTCCTGTCTCAGCCTCTCACTGGGATTAAAGGCATGGACAACGAAGCCCAGCTATTTTATTCTTTATTTCGAAACAGAGTTTCACTAAGTTGCAGAGGGCCTTGCTAAATTTCTGAGGCTGGCCTGAAAATTAAGTCCTCCTGTCTCAGCCTCCCAAGTACTAGGATTATAAGTATGTGCCATCACACCTGGCTTGGACATGTTTCTTAACCTCAAGTCCCCCATCTGTCAGTTGGAATAGTAATGCTTACCATAGGGTTGAGGCTTACTGTGGTAATGCATGTGAACCACTAACTATATTCCCAGCACATTTGAGCAGTTAATGCAGTGCCCACAATACTAAGTGTTTTACTTGCAGTTTTAGAGGTAGAATAAAGCCAGGTGTGGTGGCACACGTCTGTAATCCCAGTAGTTGGGAGGCTGATTCAGGAGAATTGCAGGTTCAAGACCAGCCTCAGCAATTTAGCAAGACTCTCAGCAAGCTAGTGAGACCCTGTTTCAAAATAAAAAATAAAATAGGGCTGGGGGTGTAGCTCAGAGGTAGAATGCCCCTGCGTTCAATCCCCAGTACCACAAGGGAAAAAAAAAAGACCCTCAGCAACTTAGACCCAGTTTCAAAACAAAAAGGGCTGGGGGTTCAAACTTTAATAACATGCACGCACATGCGCACACACACACACACACACACACATGTGCATACACACACAATGGAGAGGTAGAATAAGGGGTTAAGAAATGGACTCTAAATTTAATTCTCAGCTTTGTGACTTTGTGCAACACTAGACCTTCTATTTCCCCATCTGTGAAGTGGGAGTAATAGTATATACCTCATAGAGTTATTGTGAGGATTAAATTTGTCTTTTTGGGGGGGTGCTGGGGATTACTGGTGTGTGCCACCATGCCCAGCTTCTCTCTCTCTCTTTTTTTTTTTTTTTTTTCAGTACTGAGGGTTGAACCCAAGGGCTCTCTACCCCTGAGCTACACCCCCAGCCCCCTTTTTTGTGGTACTGGGGATTGAACCCAGGGGCATTCTACCGCTGAGCTACACCCCCAGCCCTATTTTTTATTCTTTATTTTGAAACAGGGTCTCACTAAGTTGTGAAGGACCTCACTAAGTTGCTGAGGCTGGCCTCAAACGAGTGATCCTCCTGTCTCAGACTCCCTTTTTTTTTTTGCAGTACTGGGGATTGAACCCAGGGGCATTCTACCTCCGAGCTACACCCCGGCCCTATTTTTTTTTTATACTTTATTTTGAAACCAGGTCTCATGAAGTTGCAGAGGGCCTCACTAAGTAGCTGAGGCTGTCCGCAAACCTGGATCCTCCTGTCTCAGCTTCCCAAGTACTGGGATTATAAGCATGCGCCACCATGCCGGCCTCTCAGACTCCTGAGTACTGGAATTACAGGCGTGCACCACCATGCCTGGCTTAAGTTGTTGTTTTGTTTTTGAGGGCCTCACAGAGTTGCTGAGGCTGGCCGCAAACCTGTGATCCTCCGATCCTCCTGTCTCGGCCTCCCAAGTACTGGGTTTACAAGTGTGTGCCACCATGCCTGGCCCAGCTTAAGTTTATATCTTAATGTATAAAGTGCTTCGATCAGGGGGCTAGTACTTAATAAATTCTGAGTACCAAATTCTTTGTGTGTGTGTATGGGGGGTGGGGGGTCCTGGGGATTGAACCTAGGGGCCTTCTACCTCTGAGCTAGACCCCCAGCCCTATATTTTTGTGCGTGTGTGGTACTGGGGATTGAACCCAGGGGCATTCTACCTCCAAGCTACATCCCCAGCCCTTTTTATTTTATTATTTGGAAACAGGGTCTCACTAAGTTGCTGACAGCCTCATTAAATTCCTGAGGCTGGTTTTGAATCTGCGATCCTCCTGTCTTGGCCTCCCAAGTACTGGGATTACAAGCGTGCTCCACCACGCCCAGCTCTATTTTTATTTTTATTTGGAAACAGCGTCTCGCTAGGCTGATGAGAGTCTCACTACTTGCTGAGGCTGTCCTCAAACCTGCAATCCTCCTGTCTCACCCTCCCAAGTACTGGGATTACAAGCATGTTCCACCACACCCGGCTCTGAGTACCAAATTCTAAGTGCAAGCATAATTCTCTTCTGTGTGTGCTATTATTATTGCTGTTCTTTCTGGGTCAGTCTTTAAATGGGCCATATTCCAGATTGGTAAATCAAGGCTTAGAAAGTTAGATGACTTTCCAAAGGCACAACAGTGGTATGTGGTCCCCAGTTGATGTTACTATGGTGGTTACCTGCAAGTCCTTAGTGCGGACCTGGGGAGCCGGGCTCCTGACGCCTCTCTCTTGCCCTCCCCTCTGCAGGTGGTCCGCAGCAGCCTGGAGGAGCGGGGACTCCGCGTGCACAGTGTTCGACTACATGGCTCAGCTGCCAGCCATGTGCTGCACCCTGAGAGTGGCCTGGGCTACAAGGACCTGGACCTGGTGTTCAGGGTAGACCTGCCCAGCGAGGCGTCCTTCCAGCTGACCAAGGCAGTGGTGCTGGCCTGCCTGCTGGACTTCCTGCCAGCCGGTGTGAGCCGCGCCAAGATCACACCACTGACGCTCAAAGACGCCTATGTGCAGAAGCTGGTGAAAGTGTGCACGGACACAGACCGCTGGAGCCTCATCTCACTGTCCAACAAGAGTGGCAAGAACGTGGAGCTCAAGTTCGTGGACTCCGTGAGGCGCCAGTTCGAGTTCAGCGTGGACTCCTTCCAGATCATCCTGGACTCCCTCCTGCTCTTCGGCCAGTGCTCATCCACACCCATGTCTGAGGCCTTCCACCCAACAGTGACAGGTGAGAGTCTGTACGGGGACTTTGCAGAGGCCCTGGAGCACCTGCGGCACCGCGTCATTGCCACGCGCAGCCCTGAGGAGATCCGTGGCGGTGGCCTCCTCAAGTACTGTCACCTCCTGGTGCGGGGCTTCCGGCCGAGGCCCAGCACCGACGTGCGCGCCCTGCAGCGGTACATGTGCTCCCGCTTCTTCATCGACTTTCCCGACCTGGTGGAGCAGCAGCGCACTCTGGAGCGCTACCTGGAGGCCCACTTCGGTGGGGCCGATGCGGCGCGCAGGTACGCCTGCCTGGTGACGCTGCACCAGGTGGTCAACGAGAGCACCGTGTGCCTCATGAACCACGAGCGCCGCCAGACACTGGACCTCATTGCCACGCTGGCGCTGCAGGCGCTGGCTGAGCAGGGCCCGGCTGCCACTGCTGCCCTGGCCTGGCGCCCTCCAGGCCCCGACGGGGTCGTGCCGGCCACTGTCAACTACTACGTGACCCCCATGCAGCCTCTGCTGGCTCGGGCCCACTCCTACCCCACCTGGCTGCCTTGTAACTGACTCAGACCCTGGCCAGAAAGGACAGGGCCTCATGGGCTGGGCTGGGGTCAGCAGGAATATGCAGAGGATGTGACGGGAAACGGGCAGCCTGTGCCAGCTTCCCAGCACTTCTTCAGGGCTGGACCTTCGATCAAACAGACCAGACTTCCCTGAGCGAGGGCCCTGTGGGCTCCAGGCCAAGCCAGGGTTCTTGGCAGGAAGACCCTTTGGTCACTGCACCACACTTCTGGGCCAGATGATTGTGGGGTACAGGGACTACTTGACTTGAGGGTCAGTTGCCTTCAGAAGACAAAGCAAGTTTGGGGGGTAGCCTGGATGCCCAGCACCTTGGGTTGATTTTCATGCCTTAGAAAGGATCTCTCTGAGCTGGGCGTGGTGGCATACACTTGTAATCCCAGTACTTGGGAGGCTGAGACAGGAGGATCGCAGGTTCGAGGACAGCCTCAGCAACATAGGCCTTCCACAACTTAGTGAGACCCTGTTTCAAAATAAAACATAAAATAGAGCTGGGCTGGGGGTGTAGCTCAGAGGTAGAATGCTCCTGGGTTCAATCCCCAGTACCACCAAAAAAAAAAAAAGGATCTCTTTGACTAGGGCTAGCCCACACACTGGCTCAAATATAGTATGTGATGGTAACAATTGACGTGGGGTCAGGCTGGACCACTAGCAGAACCTGGCAGTCCAGCATGACTAATCACTGGGAGGAGGGAAACTGAGGCATAAGGCAGATACCTGGGTTTGGAGGGGATGGGTTTAGCTCAGTCTCCTGAAACCTGTACCCCAAGCTGTGAAGCCTTCCTTTTGAGGGGTTGAAGTGTGCTGTGCACAGGAGCCAAGCAGCCAGGGGGACGCAGCCCGTGCCCCTCCAGTGCACTGCTCCCTTCCCTGTGTCACCAGGAGTCCTGCTGCCTACGAGCCTGTTCTTTGGTGGGTGCTGGGCCCAAATTTACCACAGTTGAGTTGAGTACTCCTGCCCACTGGCTTGGTTATAGGACTCATACTGGGGAGAAGAGCCACACCCCCACCTCCTTTCCCATTCCTCTGGATTTATTTTGCACTCTTATCACCTGCCAATAAAGATTGTCTACACAGAGCCTAGCCGCATACTTTCTCCAGGGAGAGGGATCCTCCCCAGTCTGAGTGTGGCTACTATTGTGGAGGGGGGTTGGAGTCTGGGCATGGCCACCGAATGGCCCCTCCTTCCCTCCACATCAGCCCCAGCCTGACCACAGGAAACCCAGGGCTCTTGTCCACGCGTATGTCCTGCACCTGCACCTTGCCTCCGCAAGTCCAGGAGGAGGAAATACTTCCTTTTCCTGTTTCTTTGCCTGGGGTCCCAGTGGCCCCAGACCTGGCCTCACCCTTCAGTGCCCAGGCTACTTCAGCTTTGCCCATCCTGTGTCTCCCCAGGGAGCAGGTGGGGACGGGAATAAGCTGGGTGGATCTGGAGTGAAGGCCCCTCCAGGAATGGCAGCTGAGATGGGGGGGGGCTTCTAAGGTCCCCCAGAACCCAGGTGGGGCCTCCCTACCTGGAAGAGGCTTCCTTCTCGCCTCCAGTGCAGATGGGTGTGTCCAGCTCACACTGTATGCAGGGTCTCTCCCGGGCCAGGCCAGGCTGGCTGGGGGAGCTATTCCCTGGGGCATCAGCCACTCACCCCTGGACGCTACCCACTGTTTACCTTGCCTCTTTAATCCGGGGATTGCAAAGCCTTAAGATATTCAGCCTCATTAGGGGCCTCTGAAGTGGTGGCTTTGATGGTTCCAGCCAGGGTGGGGAAAACAAGGCCACAGAGGCGGCCTGAGGTCATCAGGGGGAATCCAGCCACCTCACCTGCGCGGTGGGTCCCTGCTGAGCCCTGAATGGCTAAAAGGGCAGTCAGAAAATAGGATCTTGCCAGGTGTGGAGCACACCTGTGATTCCAGTACTTGGGAGGCTGAGACAGGAGGATCACAGGTTCAAGGTCAGTCTCAGCAATTTAGCGAGACCCTGTTTCAAAATAAAAATAAAAAGGGCTGGGAGTGAAGCTTGGAGGTAGAATGCCCCTCGGTTCAGTCCCCAGCACCAAAAAAAGTCTCTTTAGGTTGCTGAGAGCCTCACTAAGCTGCTGAAGCTGGCCTCGAACCTGTGGTCCTCCTAAGCCTCCCAAGTACTGGGATTACAAGCATGCTCTACCACCCCCGGCTAAGCCTCCTCTTGGTGACTGAACACAGTCCCCCACCCCATTCCAGTTGTGCCCACCCAACTAGGATCCTGGCAGGGCCAAAGTCTGTCCCACCTCCTGACCTGACCATTTGAACCTGGGCATGAGGGGGATACAGTGTAAACAGCTTATTGAGGTCGGGGTGGGGTTCACCTGGATGTGCTTGATTTAGGGGGTGAGGAAACCAGAAACCCATGCAGCGTGTGTGTGTGTGTGTGTGTGTGTGTGTGTACGCATGCACACAGTGCAGGTACCATTCTAGGTGCTGGGAATACATCAGATGACATGGACATCCCTAACCTTGTGAAGATTACGATCTAATGAGGTAGACAAAATAAGTGATGTGGCCGGGCTTGGTGGCGCACGCTTGAAATCCCAGTACTTGGGAGGCTAAGACGAGAGGATCCAGGTTCGCAGCCAGCCTCAGCTACTTAGTGAGGCCCTCCACAACTTAGTGAGATCCGGTTTCAAAATAAAGAATAAAAAATAGGGCTGGGGGTATAGCTCGGAGGTAGAATGCCCCTGGGTTCAATCCCCAGTACCGCAAAAAATAAGTAAATATAAATAAAAAATGATGTGGCCTTAGAAGGTCAGCGATGCATAAAAATATATATAGCAAGGTAAGGAATTAGAAGTGCTAGGGTTTGCAAATTTAAAAAAATGACAAGGTGCACCTCAGTGAAAAATGACATTCGATGGTACAAAGGCAGTGGGAAGCAGGCCATGGGGATGCTGGGAAAGAGTGCCCCGGCCAAAGGAATTGCTGATGCCCATGTGCCCTGGCAGGCGTGTCTGAGGTGGCACGTGTGCCTGAGGGAGTCTGGCTGGCCCTGTGCGGGTGTGTGTGCTCGCTGGTGCCGATTCGCACTTGTGCGTGGGTGTGTGGAAGTGGGCGTGTGAGACAGATTTCACAGTAACAGCTACCATCTGGCCTGCGCTTTACTCCAGGCCAGGCACTATACTCAGCTGCAGGATTGTTCTCTCTGTGTTTCATCCTTGTAACAACTCCACAAGCATGGTGGCACACACTTGTAATTCCAGTACTTGGGAGACTGAGACAGGAGGATTGCAGGTTCAAGACCAACCCCAGCAATTTAGAGACCCTATTGCAAAATAAAAAAGAAAAGGGCTGGGTATAGCTCAGAGGTAGAATGCACTGGGTTCAATCCTCAGCACCAAAAAGAAGAGCAAGTATTCCTGTATTCCTACTTTGCAGGCAAGGAAACTGAGGTCAAAGAAGACAAGGAAACCAGGCAGAGTGGCACAGGCTTGAAATCCCAATACTTGGGAGGACAAGGAAACTGGGCATGGTGGGCCACACCTGTAATCCCAGTACTTGGGAGACTGAGACAGGAGGATCACAAGGTCAGCCTCAGTAACTAAGTGAGGCCCTGTTTCAAAATAAAAAATAAAATAGGTCTGGGGGTGTAGCTCCGAGGTAGAACACCCCTGGGTTTAATCCTCAGTACCACAAGAGGACAAGGAGGTTTGTGTGCCTCCAGAGATGTTGTTTTGCACCATCTTGTCCCTACACTGTGATTTCATGTGGATGATTGTGACACTATGTCTACTGTACATATATGTGGCGGGGCATGTTTCACATTACTGTGACATTTGTCATTTTATGTGACTGGCAGAGTAGTATGCCAAGATGTACATTTTCTTGACATACATGTGACACTAATCGTGGCTTGTGGTGACTGTCCTGGGCCTGTGGTGGCAACAGCATGCCTGTGGGTATGATTGGGAGTGGGGCAGTGTTTTCGGGACTGAGAAAAACACTGACTCAGTGGCTGACATCGCTCCTCTTGTGGACAGTTCCTGCAGCCACCTAAGATGCCAGGGCTGGCGGGAATCAGGAACTGGCAAACACAGCCAACGAGGGAGCCCGGCACCGTGATGCACGCCTGTAATCCCAGTACTTGGGAGGCTGAGATAGGAGAATTGTAAGTTGGAGGCCAGTGCTCGGCAATTTAAGGAGACTCTGTTTCAAAATTAAAAATAAAATGGGGGTATATCTCAGTGGTAGAGCGCACCTGGATTCAATCCTCAGTACCCACCCACCCCTCAAAAAAAGAACAGCTGAGGGAGGGAAACCCTGTCCTCTGTCTTGCAACCCCTCCGTTCACCCCAGCAACAATCCAACAATCCACCCACCCTTTCCAGAGGGGCAAGAGCAGCGCCATGGGCCTCGGGGAAGGACACTCCAGATGTTATGTGATTGATATGTTTGCCCTCCAGACCCACTCTTCATCCTTCTCCATCCAGCTCTAGGCCTGGGAAGGCTGTCATCTGTGGATGGCATCAATGGCTCCCTTGTTCCCTGGCTTCCTGTTGTGTTTGACAATGAGAGGCCCTGAAGGAGACTGAAAGGAGAAGAAGGTGTGTATTCCCCAGGCTCCCTCCCCACCAGGTTGCCATGGCTAGCCACAGCCCTCAGTGGACGACCATGTCCTGGCAGCAGCCCTCTCCTGCCCCTCCAGGCCCAGGAGTTGGAAAGCCTTCCCACCCTCAGGAGCCCCAAGGGTGGTGCCATCCCTGGTTAATTTCTTTTCCTTCCCTTGTTTGTTTCTTTCTTTTTCCAGTGCTTGGGATGGAACCTGGGGCCTCACACATGCTAGGCAAGTGCTCTACCACTGACCTACATCCCCAGCCCCTCGTTAGTTTCTTAACTAATAAATGCAGCTCACACTTTGGAAATAGGCCCTTTTAAAAACTCTTCCCAAGGCCAGGCGTGGTGGTGCACGCTTGTAACCCCAGTACTTGGGAGGCTGAGACAGGAGGATTGCAGGTTCGAAGCCAACCTCAGCAACTCATTAAGGCTCGCATCAATTAACGAAATTCTGTTTCCAAATAAAAAATTAAATAGGGCTGGGGGCATAGGTCAGAGATAGAATGACTCCGGGTTCAATTCCTAGCATCACACACACATACACACAAAAAAAACCTCTTTCCAACAGGGTGTGGTGGTACACACCTGTAGTCCCAGCCCTCTGCAACTTAGTGAGACCCTATTTCAAAATAAATAAATAAATAAATAAATATAAAGCCGGGCATGGTGGTGCACCCTTGTAATCCTAGTACTTGGGAAGCTGAGACAGGAGGATTACAGGTTTGCGGCCAGCCTCCACTTAGTGAGGCCCTCCGCAACTTAGTGAGACCCTGTTTCAAAATAAAGAATACAGGCCGGGCGTGGTGGCACACACTTGTAATCCCAGTACTTTGGGAGGCGGAGACCAGAGGATCCGGGTTTTCGCGCGCTTTCTCTCTCTCCTCTCTCTCTCTCTCTCTCTCTCTCTCTCTCTCTCTACTTAGTGAGGCCCTCCGCAACTTCGTGAGACCCGGTTTCAAAATAAAGTATAAAAAATAGGGCCGG
>PVJS01064434.1:0-10229 GCA_004027185.1 Glis glis | reverse complement strand
TGAACCAAGGGGCATTCTACATTTGAGCTACACCCCCAGCCCTTTTTATTTTTTATTTTAAAACAGAGTATCACTAAGTTGCTGAGGGTCTTGCTAAGTTGCTGAGGCTGGCCTCAAATCTGTGATCCTCCTGTCTTGGCCTCTGAAGTACTGGGATTACAGGCATGCACCATCACGCCCAGCACCCAGCATGTTTTGGATTTCTAGACATGTGAAGACATGGCTTCCAGTTTTTTTCTCTAATCATCCATAGCATGGACCTTTTTGTTGGTTAGAAGGAAATGTTTGGGTATAGTGGCTTACATCATAGACAGGCTCCTCATCCTCCACCCCTCCTTGTCCTTCTTCTTCTTCACCCCTCCTCCTTTTATTTCTTATTCTCATCCTCTAGGGAGCTTTAGTCAATCTCTCCAAATCTTGGTCCACATCCAGTAAAGGTATTTGGTCTATGGCCTGATTGGGGGTGATCAAGCCTCATGATCACAAGATTAATTCTTTGGCAAGCAGCAGTGCTAAGCAAACCTAGCTACATTGGCTAGGGGGTTTGCATTGGGAGAGTAACTAAACCACCTCCTTCAGTGCTTTTGGGGGGAGCTGGTATCAAATACTGACCCTTTTCTTTCATCATCAGCACCTGGATCATGTAATGTAATGGATATGCACCTTGGTATACTGTGGGGGCAGGCAGAAGAGCCCACATGATAGCAGAAAGGGAAGAAGCACCACAGGAGACAGATAGGGCTACCACCTTGTCTGAACAACATGGATCTGTTATGCAACTGGGGTATCATAATTAATTCTCCCTTGGAGTGTCAGTATCTTAATTTCCCACAAACCTTACAATGGGTCTTTTTCAGGGCCATCCTAACGGTGCACAATCACAAATGTTGTCCATATTGTGATGGTCATGGGGCTAGACATGATGCCCAGGGAGATGTTTTTTGCCCCTTGGTAAGTGAGACTCAAGTGCTTACTGGGTACAAGACAGTGGATTGTCACTGATTTTGAGAGAGGTGAGAGCCTCAGGGACCATTTGCCAAACACAGGCTGAACCCCACAATGCATCATGCTTGGCGATAGTTAACTAACAACAAATATCATCTGGGAACAAGAGTATTTTAGGGTTGAAAGAGCTAGAAACATCCAACAATGACAACTAAGAGTTGTTCAGGACAGAGTACAAGTCCATCGGCAACTGGTTGTTTCATTTCAGGTGGCCTTCACCATGTCATAGAGGTAGTTAGTTGGCCAAAACCAGGTAATGATGGTTGAGCTGTTCTGTTAATAATGACAGTTGTTTCAATAGTCTTCTGTTCACCCATTTACTAAGGGATGAATTCTTGTTCTATGATTTTTGTGACTGCCAAACACATGATACATGATGCTAGATAGATGATCTCCACAGAAGTTTATTAGTAACAAAATCAAAGCCTCAGGGAAGAAGACATTGTGTGCCATGAAGGGAGATAGTGGGGACTGTGCTTTGGAACAGAGTGGACAAGCATGGGCTTTGGAAGGCAGGTTTTATATTATCAAGTGGGTGAATAAAATTATGTGCATATATGAATGTATTACTGTGAATCACACTAACATGTACAATTAAAATTCACCAATAGAAAACAGGGTGAGGTGACCCCTAGTACCCACAGGAAAATGTGATTGGCTTACTTGAATAATTCCATGGTGTAATGGTTTGGATTTGGAATGTTCCTCTAGCCTTCATAGAAACAAGGCAGAGTGTTGGAAGCAGGTCTCAGTTGCTAAGGAGGGGTCCCTGGGAGTGTGGTCTTGGGAATTATATGGTTCCTTGTCCCCCTGCTCTCTCTGTTTCCAGCCTCCATGATGTGAGAGCAGAGTCCTTGTTTTCTCTTTCTTTCTCCTTCCCACTGCCATGCCCTGTGCTCCTCAGATGTAACCTGACCTGACATGGACTGAAACTATGAGATCTCCAAAAAACTTTGAGTAAATAAATTTTCCTCCTCTAAGTTGTGTGGTCAGTTGTCTTGGATTATAGCAGTGAGAATGAGGACTGAGACACATGGGCTGGCAGCAAACTGATACTGAGTACCCCAAGATAAGCAGGAACTGTTACCTGGTCCATTTGACAAGGAGGGCTGTTTGGCTCAGGGGCCTTATTTGTTAGAGCAGATCAGGTAAGGAAACTTGCAGTTAGGCCATTTGAGGCTCACTAAGTTTCACCAGATGTTAAGGCAGCTCATAATATTGGGCCTTAGTTTTAGGTCTTCCACATTGGGGATAGACAATGTAAGTGGGCAATAGAAAGCAGAAAGGTGAACTAGGACTCTGAGAGGAGCCTGTTGGCCTGACAGTTGGCTTGATGGGCTTGGGAGGTCTGAATTCAACAATACCCTTGCAAGTATTAACTAACTTCACTCTTCCCATCTAGGCATGATTCTGGGTTGGTTGTGGAGTTGGACATAACTTACTTGTTTTCCCTGGCCCAAATGTGTGGCATTATATTAGGTGGGCTCAGAAATATAGCATAGAGTAACAACATTGACATTGAGAGTCTAGCACTTAGTCTACAAAAATATTCAATCATCTGAATTGATCTTTAAAGGAATTAAGTTTTGGTACCTACTCATTTGGTTATACTTTATTTGGAACTTAATCCCTCTGGCACAAAGTCCATAGTCTGTAACCTAAGGCTTGTAGCTGCTGTGATTGCCCCCACTGACCTCTCATTAAATGTTCCAATCCCATCTCTTTTCTCCTCTGGACAGTCCTTCTAGACCTTCTGAGGTGACAATTAGTTAAATTTAAGAACCAATTTGGACTGGTGTTCTAATAAGAGAAGGGAATGGGTCCACTCTTCTTTTCCAGAGGGAGTATATGAATTTAAATGGTGTTGTACAGAACACATTCCATCACTTTGCTAATTAGACGAAGGATGAGTACTACTCAGTGGTTAAATGTCCAGGCTATCTTCTCAAGCTACTTGGATTCTAATATGAATCTATTATGGCTCTTATGACATTGGACAAGGTACTTCATGCTTTCTGTACTTTAGTTTCCACATATACAAAATGAGAGAAATAATAGGTAACATTTATCAATCACTTATTATGTGCAGGTGATATGCATATAATATCTCATTTAATCCTCACAACACTTCTATGAATTAATCACTGGTGCTACCCTGTTGGGGGCCATCTTAGCCCATGCAATGAGGTCACCAATTCAGACTGGTTTAGCCATGTACACAGTACATGCTAAGTGGAAATTGTCCGCATGCAGACAAGCTTCCTTGGACCAGATGGGACTGAAAGGTGGACATTGATGACCTTCTATTCTCCCTGAAATGTTCACCTTGCCACTCCCTGGTCTTAACTTGTGTTTGCCACTCCCTGGTCTTAACTTGTGACTTTCTCCCCATTTTCTTTGTTTGAAGCCTTAATATAAGAAGGACCCTGGCTACAGAAGGCCAGGAGAATTTGTCATCTCTATCTTCTCCCTGACCCCCCAGTTATTAAATTCTCTCAAAATTATTATATCAGACTTCGTGTCATTATTGTTCAAGAAGACTATTATCAGGAAGCTGCCTTGAGCAGCGACCTTCTGTGACAGGAGCCACAGAATAATTTTTAGGAAGCTGCACAAAGCAGCAACCTTCCATGGCAGGAACCATGGGATAATTTTTAGGGAGCTGCACAAAGCAGCAACTTTCCATGTCAGGACTGCGGAGCAAACAGTGTTTGCTAGAGCCCACAATAAGTGGTGCCCATCATGTAGGGTTTCCATGGAATCCTCAGAGTTTCGGTGAGTCACTTGCACCTCTTTAACCACCAAGGTCGTGACCGGTTTGAAAGGGATATAATCATTTTTTTTTAGGTCAGGTAACATGGGAAATACTTCGGCTATACAAAATTTATTAGATTGGGTTATAAAAGCTTGCCCTTGGTTCTCTGTGGAGGGAATATCAGATCCTGAGGTGTGGGATCAGGTAGGACAAACTTTGAAACAATATCAACATCAGGGAATGAAAGTACCAGTAACCATCTTTTCTACTTGGGTTCTTGTTAAAACTTGTTTAGAACCTCTTCACCAGATCCAAGCTTTCCCTGTCGTTAACAAGGAGGCCCCTCAAAATGAGGTACACCAAGCTGCTGCTCAACCTTTGGAGCCTCTTGAACCGTCTACGGGGAAGAATGAGAGTAAAGATAACAATATCTTTTTTCCTCCACCAGCTCAGTGGTCTCCCAATGTTTCTTTTAAAACTATAAAAAAGAGATTAAATTTGGGACAAGGTGATGGAGATCCTATTTTCCAACAAATCATGTCCATCTATCCTGTTATGCAGGGTCCTAATCCAAATAATTTGCAGCAAATTTTAAGAAAACATGCTCCTTTTTTACTTTAAATTTTTTTTTAAAGAAGACCTCACTCATCCTTTACTGATCCCTGCTTAAAATAATGTTTGGCTTTCAAATATAGTGAGGGATGAATATCTTAGGCTTTAAAAATTTTTTAAATCATGCTATCCATAAATACTCATCCCTGGAGTATATGTTAGATACAAGGCAAAAAACTTAAAAAAATAAAGAAAAACCCTAGCTTTTGTTATCCAGTTTGGTTCTAAAGTAAATTTAGAAATAAAGGTTTATTCTAAAAAATAATAAAAATCTAAATATTTGGGGTTTTTCTCCCCTAAAAAATAAGCAGTGAAAATGCCTGATGTAGCGTCTGCCTCACGGTGACATGTGGCCACCTAAAACTATTTGTTTTAGTGTCATTCATGACTGGTAGACCCTGCCCCAGACATCCTACGCTATATAGACTTTCATGTTTGTATTTTATAATGTATTACTCACTGGCACAAAATAAATATCTGCAGGAGGTTGTGTTTTAAAATCTGAAACTTTAAATCTGGCACAGTGCTCAGTGCCCTGTCAGGAAAAAAACAAGATACCTGGCAAATTAAAAGTATAAGATATTTGTTTCCCGTCCATGTATGTTTGTATGTGTAAGTGTATTGTCTGTCTATGGTACCAAACTTGGCTTTCAAATAAATGAGTACTCATAAATTAAATGATAATAACAACAATTAAAATGGATTCAAATACCTTTCAGTTCACATGACGTAAATTCTTAAAAAATAAGGTAACTCAAATTTGTTGATAAATATAAAAATAAAAGATACTGTTAAAGATTATTAGCATGATTCCTTTTCCAGGATGCTTGCCAATTGGGATTGCATTTGTCCATTTTTGTTATATGTTTAAAATATAATGACCATTTTCACTTAAGTTTTTTCCTTTACAGAAAGAAAAAGGCTTAAAATACTAACTATTCATGTTTAACATCTTGATTTTCACAGATCTAAAACAGCTATTACAACTGGTAAATTGAGTAAATATAAATGGTATACACTTTCATAAATGTCTATCCTTAAAATGTCTAAATTGTGTAATTTAAAATGCTAAACGTCTTTAATATCAGCAAAAGACAATATATTTGATTATATTGAATGTGTTCTTCATAGGGGTAAAACAGATTAAAATTGCCTTCTTTTAGACATTAACTAAATGCAAATTACTGAGTTAAAATTTTTATTAAAATGTAATTCTATGTATAAAAGGCTAAAGAATTTTTAGGCTATGTTTTGATTAACAACTATTAAAAGCATAAAGTATTTTATCTTACCTAAAAAGGTGTAATTTATCCAAATTAAAATATTTTTTTATAAGAAATGGTTTTAATATTAGGAAATCCAATAAATAAAAGGAGATATTTATTTATATGAAGAGGTATTTTAGTAAGGTTAAAGGAAAGAGGAAAATGTTTTAGATGGGAAAGGATTTTACATGGTAAAATTTTGTTCTAAGTGACTGAGTTATTCCATAAGAAAAAAGAAAGATGAAAACAAAAATTACAGAAAATTAAGCAGGTTGCAGAAGGTTTGAGAAAATTAGAGATTAATTATATAGCATAAAACTTAAAATTTTGTATGTATAATTAAGATTGGCTAAAATTAAACACAATCATTTAAAGAGTTTTCTAAAAATCACATTTAATGCTTTAATTCTATGTTTAAAACAATTATATTTTCTTAAGATATTGATCTGTTCTTGGTAAAAATTTACAAAGTCTAGCCTAAAAGCAAAGATTTTTTTCACATTTTATTAAGGCAGTTTTCTGTGTTTTCTTAAATCAATAGGGTTTCTTCTTGCTTTAGGTAACAATTTACTAAGGCCTAGCTTAAATAAAAATCTTACATCTTCATCAAGATAATCTTTTCGTTAAACCTCTGATCACTTCATTCTATTAACATTACAGGTATACAACCTCTAACAATGCTTTATCAGCCATTACCTAAAAACAAACTATATTATTAACCCCAATTCAAAAATTTCTTTTAAAACAAAAAAAGGGGAATATGGAGTCGTGCTTTCCCTAAGGATTCTCTTATTACTCTTAAAACTTTTTTCTTTCAAATTGATGATGATTCTCTTATAGCATCTCAGAGGCATGCAATGGAAATTCATTCGCTGACTCAACATATTCCTCAGTTCTTCTAAAAGGATCCTTGGATGGAAAATGGAAAGGTTCATCTTCATTAATAACTTTTGTCAGAGGATATGCTTGTGTAAAAAAATAATGATGTTTGTGTTTAAATTCCAGGTAAAAATATCAGACCATATCAAACTAGAAACTCAGGAGAGGACTGAAGAAATCAAAAGGCTAAGGTTTACCCCTCAGGGAGTGACAGTCACTTGAGCAATGATGCCTGAGGACAACAAGGTCACCACCCAGAGGACTAAATCAAAATTGGATACATTGGGTTAATCACAATCTAGAACAACAGAGATCATTTACTTAAATAATTCTGCGTATCTGCCAGAACCTCTTCTTAGCACAGGAGATAGTTCCCAATTTGGGTATAACTATAGGAAAATCTAGATGGGTTCCTTTGTGTGTTTCATGGAACATTACAGAATGTTTTAGACCTGGAAGACAGACTTGGCTAGCCTATGTACCTAGAAAGGAAAATCAAAAGGCACAATTAATTTTTCTTACCAGCTTTGGTTCTGATGCCTGGCAACAGGTTAATGCCACACAATTAACTACCAGGCCTTTGTGCACCCAGAGGAGACAATGGGATCCATCAGATGAATTGTTAATATGGTCAGAATGTATAACAACTCATCTTCAAAAGATGACTATACCAGAGAAAGAGGTTATTTGATTTGGGACTCCATTGAAGAGCTTCTAGATGGTTTTAATTGAGCTGTAGGTCTAGATTACTAAATTAAGTTAAAATAGTATGTACCCTATAACAATACCAATTGGGATAATGTCAGCGGCATAGTGATTCTAATAAGATCTGTTACAGCATGAATACCAGTTACGCTTGAAGAACTCTGACAGGAGATGACCTTAACCACCTTCGTGCAGGAACTGTCATCACACTTAAGAAGAAGAAAAAGGAGGTTTATCTGGTGACTTATTACTGGGATGTGACTCTGGCCAGAATGGAATCCCTGCCTCCTCCTGTGCTGCCCCGCCCATGCTACCCCTGTTTATATGAGAAAACTATTGTTAGCATGACTATTATCACAGACTCATACTTAGAATAATGTAACTGACATTTATTAAGAGCTTATATGATAATAATTATGCTTAGTGCTTTAATACACATCTCATTTAATCTTCATAACTACTGAATGCATTTTCTGAATATTCAGCAAGTGAATTCTCTTAGATTCAGTTTCCCCATTAAGAGAAAAGGTCTAGCAGTAGTACTAATAAAGTTTTGCAACATAATAAGGCTGTAGAGATGACAAAATGAGGTAATTTGGAGAAAGTATAGCTTAATCACATAGTACATGCTCAATAAACAGTAGCTATAATTTTAATTCTATTGTTTATTTTCTCTAGGTGTCTGTGTTAGTGAGCTTTATGTTGCTATGACCAAAATACCTAATACAAACAACTTAGAGAAGGAATGTATTATTTGGCTCATGGTTTCAGAGGTTTCAGCTCATGTTCACCCAACTACAAGGCAGAAACCTCTTGGCAGCATGGCATGGCAGAGGAAAGCTGCTTTGCTCATGGCAGCAAGGGAGGAGAGAGAGAGAGAGAGAGAGAGAGAGAGAGAAAGAGAGAGAGAGAGAGAGAGAGAGGTGTCACAGACCTATATAGTCCTCAATTCCCCTTTCCCAGTGACTCCCCTCTTCCAGCCATGGCCCTCCTCTGAAGCTTGCTGCATTTGAGAACAGGCTTTCAACACATGAACTTTTGAGGAAGCATTCCAGAGTCAAACCATAATAATGTCATAGTCAATTTAAGTTGCTATAGCAAAGTGCCATAAGCTGGGTGACTTATAAAGAATAAACATTTATTTCTCACAAATCTGGAGCCTGAGAAGTCTAGATCAAGGTACTGTCTAATATGGTGTTTGGTGTGGGGCTACTTTCTCAAATATGGCCATATTCTTATTACTTTAAATGAGAAATGACAAGGGACCCTTAAGACCTATTTTAAGGGCCCTAATACAATTCATAAGGGATCTGCTTTCATGGACTAATTACCCTCTAAATGCCTTGTCTTCTAATATCACTTTGAGGGTTAGGGGTTCAAAATATAAATTTTGAGGGAGTTAAAACATTCAGACTATATCAGTAGGCAGGGGTTATAGATGGCAGTCATTTCTTACCTCTTCTCACACAAGCCATTTTATTTTCCCACTGCCTATCTCTGTACAGATGAGAATTTCTTTGGTATACTTAATAATTTGAAAGAGTAGCCACAGCTCACAACAGCCACATGAGCCATTTACTTGTGGAGTAGTTGCTACATTTTCAGTAATGAATGTAATTATTTTTAACATAAAACTTTCACAGAATAAAAGAAAATAAATATACTCTGCATATTCTAGGAATGAATCATAGTACTGGTAGGAAATGCTACAAGCACTTATTGGACCTACTGAATTATGCTACTCATGCTATTCATGGTGTCAAATATGAGAAATTCTTGTGTTCTTACCATGTGTCAAATGCCATAATAAGATGTTTAACATAATTAGATACTTATCTCTTCGATTTATCTCAGCCATCCTATGAGCTAGGTATGATTATTACTCTCTGTTTTACAGAGGATTAAATGTAGACTTAGATAGATTATGTAACTTGTCCAATGTAAGTGGACCAGCTTGTAAGTGGTTAGTAATTTTATCAGACTCAAAAGCCCAAGTGACTATTTCCCTTTTCTCTATTACAATCTTTACCTGTTTCTAATCTATTTTGCAATATATAGCATGTGCCAATAAGAACTTTCATAAAGAAAACAAAACCCTCATCCTTTTTTTAACAAAAGAGAAAGATAGTAAGAAATTTTCTTCTATAACTCTAAGAATATTGTCAAAATTCACTATCAGGTCTATGAATTATGAAAGACAAAAGGGATAACATATTTTTTGTTGTAGTTCTATATTATTAAGATTTAATTGATTGTGCCTTAAAGAGTGTTTTAAGTAGAACATTCAACTTATGAAATAATCTTTGAAAATATTTCTATGTTCAAATATGTTTGGAAAATTCTGCATAAAATATCCTTTCTTCAAGCTCAATAATATCCATTGTGTGTGTGTGTGTGTGTGTGTGTGTGTGTGTGTGTTGTACTGAGGACTGTACCCAGGGGCGTACCTCCAAACTACACTTCAGCCCTTTTTTATTTTTTATTTTTTTTGTTTTGAAACAGGGTCTCACTAGGTTGCTGAAATTTTTGCTACATTTGCTGAGGCTGTCTGGGAATCTTAGATTCTCCGGTCTTAGTCTCCCAAGTACTGTGATTACAGGCATGTACAACTATACCCAGATCCTATTAATATTTTAAAAGATTCAAGATGTCTTGCAGGAAATGAGTCTTTGTGTGATTTGAACATAGAAACGCTTTTTCACATATACTTTTTTAATGTCCCAAGGAACTAGTGTTCAGAAGAACATATGGTTAGCAAAGAGTAACTTAATGCCATAGCAATGGTTAGGTATTTCTTTGTGAGAAGGGGGATTGGTGCAGAAAATAATAACTATAGGCTCTGATTCCTATATGAAGGTTATGGTTGGGAGTAATTTGGGAACGTACTTTTTTTAGTGTAGCATATTTATCTAGAATACCCTCATTACTGGAACCTATTTCTTCCAGTATAAAGAAGCATAATAACAAACTATATTCTATTGTGGTCAAAAATATACTTTGTTTAATTT
>PVJS01064433.1:0-10231 GCA_004027185.1 Glis glis | reverse complement strand
TCTCACGAAGTTGTGGAGGGCCTCACTAGGTAGAGAGAGAGAGAGAGAGAGAGAGAGAGAGAGAGAGAGAGAGGAGAGAGGAGAGAGGGATCACGCACGCGCGCATGTGTGCTGAGGTTGGCCGCGAACCCGGATCCTCCGGTCTCTGCCTCCCAAAGTACTGGGATTACAAGCGTGCGCCACCACGCCCCGCTTTAGTATTTACTTTGAAACAAGGTCTCACTAAGTTGCGGAGGACCTCGCTAAGTAGCAGAGGCTAGCCGCGAACCCGGATCCTCCGGTCTCAGCCTCCCAAGTACTGGGATTACAAGTGTGCGCCACCACACCCGGGCTTCAAGCACTTTAATGTGTCCTAGAATTAACTATTTGTCAAGTACAAGTGGAAATTATAGGCCCCTATTTACAGTCTCATGACTGAAAATAAAATGTTCTAAATATGTTTATCTTCAAGTCCAGAATAATTTACTTTCATTTTTAATCTTGTAGTAACCATATGGCATTAATATTCCACTTTCCTGAGCCAACTAAAAAGTATTTGTCAGGGCTGGGGATGTAGCTCAGTGGTTGAGCATGTGCTTTCCATGCATAAGGCTCTGGGTTTGAGTCCCAACACACACACACACACACACACACACACACACACACACACACACACTTATTCAGCCAGATATGATGGCACATGCCTGTAATCCCACCTACTCAGGAGGCTGAAAATAGGAGGATTGAAAATGTGAGGCCAGCCTAGGCAATTTAGAGAAACCCTGTCTAAAAACAAAAATAAAAAAGGGCTGGAGTTAAGTGTTAGTTGGACGTACCAAGTAGATAAAAGCATATAAACCTAAACCCTATTAAAGAGCTTATAACCTAATTGGAAACAAAACTAATGTTGGAAGCAATACAGGACTGAATTTAAATTTCTTTTCCTATTCTATTCTTTTTGTTGTTGTTGTTGTCGATACTAGAGATTGAACCCAGGGGCATTTTACTTCCAAACTACTCCCACAGCCCTATTTTATTTTTTATTTTGAAACAGGGTCTCATAGTCAAGCATGGTGGCACATGCTTGTAATACTAGTACTTGGGAGGCTGAGACAAGAGGATCGCAGGGTTTAAGCCAGCCTTGGCAATTTAGTGAGGCCCTCCACAACTTAGTGAGACCTTGTTTCAAAATAAGAAATAAGCCGGGCATGGTGGTGCATGCTTGTAATCCCAGAACTTGGGAGGCTGAGACTGGAGGATCCGGGTTCGCGGCCAGCCTCAGCTACTTAGTGAGGATGTCTGCAACTTAATTAGTCCTAGTTTCAAAATAAAGAATAAAAAAATAGGGCTGGGGTGTAGCTCAGAGGTAGATTGCCCCTGGGTTCAATCCCCAGTACCGCAAAAAACAAACAAGAATAATAAATAAAATTGGGCTAGGGGTTAGCTCAGAGGTAGAATGCCCCTGGGTTCAATCCCTAGTGCCACCAAAATAAATAAATAAATAAATAAATAAATAAATAATAAAACAGAGTCTCCCTATATTGCTGAGGCTGGCCTTGAACCTGCGATCCTCCTATCTATGTCTCCCAAGTACTGGAATTACAGGCATGTACCACCACACCTGGCTAAGACTGAATTTAAATTTGCTTTGTATGTATTCTGTGTCCTATAAAATTCAGAGGAAAAGGAATTCCACGCAAACTAGAGTTAACAAGGAAATTTTGAATAAATGGAATCCAGGGCACCATGAGAAAAGGGATTTGTACAAGTCAATTGAAATAATGAGCTTCGAAAGTTTTCTGTGGAACACTGAAGACATCCATATAAGAATATGTTTTGAAAAACAGGTTGGCTAATTGTGGTGATGGTCCATTACAGAGAAGATAAAAATCCAAACAGAGTTAAATCTGATACTCTAAAAAACTGGACATCACCAAGGTTTTCCTGGCAGGTGCTAACAAGGATGGAAGTAGGAGAAGGACGGTTCATCAGCAGATGTGTGAGGTGCAGGTTGGCGAGAACACAGTGCTAACTCTTGGTGCTGTGGGATGAGGCTGATACACTGGTATTTATCTATGAAAGGGGGGAGTGCTGGCCTGGGCTTGGGAGAGGGAGAACAGGGAAAACAAAATATTTTCTTGGGAATAAAAATAAAAAATGTTATGAGAGTTGCTGTATAGTAGAACTTACTTTTGATTAGGTATGAGATGACTATATTGATTAAAGTAAGGAAATAAGGGATTGAGAGTTGCTGTCAGTAGAGCTTATTTTTGATTAGGTATGAGATGACTATATTGATTAAAGTCAGGAAATAAGGGATTGGCTTCAAATAAGACAGCATGATTAAAGAGGTATATTTGAGTCAATTGTTAAAAAACGTTCACATATACTTAAGGAAAATAGAAGTGCACGAAGAATATACAGATAAGCAAGGACTCATTTTTTAAAATTATCCACTCTCAGGCAGAGAAAAGAAATAGAACCCCAAAGAGAACTTGAGATAAGAAGAGAAAATCACACCTATATAGTCAAAGAACACTCTAAGAAAAAGACCTGATGGCCGGGCATAGTGGTGCAGGCTTGTAATCTCAGTACTTGGGAGGCTGAGACCAGAAGATCCAGGTTCACAGCCAGCCTCAGCTACTTAGTGAGGCCCTCTGCCACTTACTAAGACCCTGTTTCAAAATAAAGAATAAAATAGGGCTGGTGGTATAGCTCAGAGGTAGAATGCCCCTGGGTTCAATCCCCAGTACTGCAAAAAAAAAAAAAAAGACCTGATGGTGGTGGGATATGCCACCCAGGTCAGGTCAAAAAGAATAAGGGTGCAGAAAAGATGTGGATTTGGCAATAAGAAAGTTATTGCTTATTTATTACAAATTAAAAAGTTGAGCTGGGCGTGGTGGTGCACACCTGTAATCCTAGTACTTGGGAGGCTGAGGCCTGAGGATCTGGGTTCGCAGCCAGCCTCAGCTACTTAGTGAGGCCCTCTTCAATTTAGCGAGACCATTTCAAAAAAAAAAAAAAAAAGAATAAAAAATAGGGCTGGGGATGTAGCTCTCAAGGTAGAATGCCCCTGGGTTCCATCCCCAGTACTGCAAAAAAAAAAAAAATTAAAAAGTTGATGCAATTCAACTTAGAAGTTAAAATTAATAACAAAGTACTGCTAATATGAGCAGCATTTATTAAACACAAAATACTGCTAATACTAGCAGCATTCATTAAACACTTAATGTATGTAAGCAGTACTCAAGTTTATATGGATTAACTCATTTAATCCTTAAAACAGCACTCAGGTTAAGTACTATTATTCCTCACTGAAAGAGGAGGAAACTGAGCCACAGGGATGTTTAATAATTTGCCCAAGATGACACAACTGAGATCTTCATCACTTTCCTATACTGCTCTGAAGCACAATGTATGTCTGAGGATGTTCACTCAAAGAGTAATTAGGCTGGGCCTGGTGGTGCACACTTGTAATCCCAGTACTTGGGAGGCAGAGACAGGAGGTTCCCGGGATCAAGGATAGCCTCAGCAAGTAGTGAGACTCTCATCACCTAGCAAGACCCTGTTTCCAAATAAAAATTAAAAATAGGGCTGGGGCTATAGCTCAGAGGTAGAATGCCTCTGGATTCAATACCCAGTACAAGTAAATAAATAAATGGTAGAATTTTAAGAATATATACTAGTGGCTGCAGTGGTGTGCACCTATAGTCCCAACACTAGGGAAGCTGAGGCAGGAGGATCATTTGAGCCCAGGAGTTTGAGGCCAACCTGGGCAGCACTGCAAGACCCTTTCTCGAAAATAGTGAGTAGTATTCACATTTGATATGTGTCTGTTTATTTATCTATCTAGAATGCAAGAGACATAAATGCAGGAGGAACGCAACACAAAACAGCAGATCAAAACTGATACCACTGGGAGGGCTGAGATGATAGCTTTTTGGTGACAGTTATGCATTTTTGTAACATTTTATTACCATAACAATTTCACAAGAGTCGAGAGAACTGGGAAATTTTTTTTAAGAGAAAGAAAATCACAGCTGATTTTGGACAATAAATTCCTCTTCATAGCATCATTACTATTTTCTCAAAAATGTTTGTAAAAATCCCCACTTTTAATGTTTTTAAATGTTCTCAGATTCTTATCAAGAGTTGCATGGCTAACAAGTTAAGCAACTGCTAGGTATATAAGACAATAATGAACTGGGTGTGGTGGCACAGGCTTGTAATCCCAGTACCTGGGAGGCTAAGAGAGGAGGATCACAGGTTCAAGGACAGCTTCAGAAAGTAGTGAGACTCTCACCAACCTAGCAAGACATTGTTTCAAAATAAAATAGGGCTGGGGGTGTAGCTTGGTGATAGAATACTCCTGGGTTCAATCCCTAGTACCACCCCCCCAAAGAAAAGACAATAATGATTTCAATCAAGATTGTCAAAAGCAAATCTTTGACCCAAATTTGATTTTGTCCAAATTTAAAAGGCATCTGTCAACAACCATCACTTAACATTTATAGACTCAGCTTGGTTTTCCTTAATGAAGTCTAAACCCTTTGTAAATAGTTGTCCACACCACTCCAAACGTTACCTTTCAAAGAATAATTAATCTGAAATTTTTGAGCAAGAAAAATTCAGCATTTTTTGAGAAAAGTGAGTATGGTCAGATGCCACTTCACTGTCAAAAACTGTCCAAATATACAACCATGGTCCTGTAAGATTTAACACCAAGTGATGTCCTAGACCTCTTATTTTGCAAAAGTACACGCTATGAAGCTGAGTGTGGTGGTGCACTCCTGTAATCCCAATACTTGGAAGGCTGAGACAGGAGGATCGCAGGTTTGAGGAGAGCATCAGCAAGTAGTGAGACTCTCATCAACCTAGTGATACCCTGTTTCCAAATAAAAAATAAAATAGGGCTGGGGGTGTAGGTCAGAGATAGAATGCCGGTGGGTTCAATCCCCAGTACCCCCCCAAAAGTATACAATGTTTTCTTCTCAATGTTAATAGTGATTTCTATCAGAATATCATTTTATTGTTAAGCAACACATGGTTGTAATTTAGTCTGAAGCTGTATCATTTCCATATTGCATAGCCAGAGTGGTACTCAAGTGGGCATGTTGATTTGCTTCCCTCAAATGTTTATTAGTTTATTGCACATCCACTTTTCTACCATGCTACTTTAATTTACAGCTTTTTTTTTTTTTTGCGGTATCAGGGACCCCTGGCCCTATTTTTATACTTTATTTTGAAACCAGGTCTCATGAAGTTGCAGAGGGCCTCACTAAGTAGCTGAGGCTGGCCACAAACCCGGATCCTCCGGTCTCCGCCTCCCAAGTACTGGGATTGCAAGCGTGGGCCACCACGCCCGGCTACAGATTTTTTTTTTTTGTGGTACTGGGGATTGAACCCAAGGACATTCTACCTCTGAGCTACACCCCCAGCCCTATTTTTTATTCTTTATTTTGAAACAGGGTCTCACTAAGTTGCAGAGGGCCTCACTAAGTAGCTGAGGCTGGCTGCGAACCCGGATTCTCCAGTCTCAGCCTCCCAAGTACTGGGATTACAAGTGTGTGCCATCATGCCCGACTATTTACAGCTTTTATGAATTGTGCTCTTAATATTATTCAACAATACAATTACAGCGGGGTGTGGTGGCGCATGCCTGTAATCCCAATACTTGGGAAGCTGAGACAGGAGGATCACAGATTTGAGGACAGCCTCTCAATTTAGTGAGACCCTGTTTCAAACCAAAAAATATAATAGGGCAGGGGGTGGAACCCAGAGGCAGAACACCCTTGAGTTCAATCCCCAGTGCCCCCTCCAAAAAAATTCCAGAATTACTACATAAACTTTATATTGCCATAGAAAACCTCATCCTACTCTCATTTGCTGAGTTAATCTCCCCAAAAGTCATACAACTTTTTTTTAATGTGTGGATGGGAAAATTTCAGAAAATCATTTACTTCAAACTCTTTAGAATTCTTTAACCTCTAACTGCAAGCAAATTGAAAATTGATGTTAAAAAATATCAGCAATTCATGGTGGCTCATGCTTGTAATCCTAGTACTTGAGAGGCTGAGACCGGAGGATCTGGGTTTGCAGCCAGCCTCAGCTTCTTAGTGAGGCCCTCCGCAACTTAGTGAGACCCGGTTTCAAAATAAAGAATAAAAAATAGGGCTGGGGGTATAGCTTGGAGGTAGAATGCCCCTGGGTTCAATCCCCGGTACCACCAAAAAAAAAAAAAAAAAAAAAAATCAGCAATTGCCAGGCATGGTGGTGCATGCCTATAATTCCGGTATGTGGAAGGCTGAGACAAGAGGATCGCAGGTTCGAGGACAGCCTCAGTAACAGTGAGACTCTCATCAACCTAGTGAAAGCCTGTTTCAAAATTTAAAAAAATAAATAAGGCTAAGGGTGTAGCTCAGAGTTAGAATACCCCTGGGTTCAATCCCTAATACCAAAAAAAAAAAAAGCAATTGGCCCAAAGCCTTATTTAGGTAACTTCCCCAGCTGTAGATCATTTCTATATTTTAATTTTAATAATCAAGATACTTATTATAGTAGAGGTTTCTATAAGAATAATATTTCACTTACCTATTTTTTAATGGCATTTAATGAGTTCACATATTTTTCTATGCATTTTTCTTATTTAATTCTACCTACACTTTTTTTCTGTGTGTGGTACTAGGTAGGGATTGAACCCAGGGGCATTCTACCTCCGAAATACACCTCAGCCTTATCTCATTATTATTTTGAAATAGGTCTCACTAAGTTGCTAAGGGCCTCGCTAAAATCCTGAGGCTAGCCTCGAACCTATTATACTCCTGTCTCAGCCACCTAAGTACTGGGATTATAGGCATGCACTACACCTGGCTTAATTCTAACTATACTTATAATAAGTCAAGCATAATATTTATACAAGATATCTAGTAACTCAAGTAATACTTCATTTGGCCTTTTTTTGTGTGTGTGTGGTACTGGGGATTGAACCCAGGGGCATTCTACCTCCAAGCTACACCCCCAGCCCTAGTTTTTATTCTTTATTTTGAAACAGGGTCTCACTAAGTTGCAGAGGGCCTCACTAAGTAGCTGAAGCTGGCGGCGAACCCAGATCCTCCAGTCTCAGCCTCCCAAGTACTGGGATTACAAGCGTATGCCACCACGCCCAGCTGACCCTGTTTCAAAATAAAAAAATAAATTAATAAAATAAAATAGGGCTGGTCGTGTAGCTCAGAGGTAGAATGCCCCTGGGTTTAATCCCCAGTACCACAAAAAATAATAATTCAAAAAAAGAGAGAAAGGGTCATACACACACAAAAAAAGAACACTCTTCAAAAAAAGACAAGATTAAGCTTCTACAGTAAAGTAGATACAAATTCAACAGATAGCATTTATCTATTTTTTAAGTAACTTGCCCACTATTTAGCTATCAACATAAATTCGTGATTATGAAAATAAACCACTTCCTCATTCTACAAATGTACATTTCTTAAAAATACTCCATGTTTCTAAAATTGTTACTGCTATTCCTAATTTTAGACAAGAAATTATTTTGCAACTCTACTTGATATACCTAAGAAAACATAATTGATGTTCTTATTATGACCCAATTCTATTTTCTCAACCCTATATGCATAGTTTATTTCTATTTTGTTATTAGAATGACCTAATTCCAAGTACTTTTAAAAAGTGTTTTTCAAATAATCTTCCAATCATCTTTTGCACCAAAATCATACATCTAAAGTGAACCCTGTCGGGCATGGTAGCACACACTTGTAATCCCAGTACTTGGGAGGTAGAGACAGGAGGATCGTAGGTTCGCGGCCAGCCTCAGCTACTTAGTGAGGTCCTCTGCAATTTAGCAAGACCCTGTTTCAAAATAAAGATTAAAAAATAGGGCTGGGGTGTAGCTCAGAGGTTGAATGCCCCTGGGTTCAATCCCCAATGCCACACAACAAGGAAAAGTGAACCCTGTTGTCTTGGACAAACTACATATTGGGCATTGTTTCTAAAATTCATTACTTTTTCTTTTTTTAATTTGGTACTAGGGATTGAACCCAAGGGTATTCTACCTCTGAGCTATACCCAGAGCCCTTTGTTCTATTTTGAAATGGGGTCTCATTCAGTTGCTGAGGTTCTCCCTAAGTTGCTGAGGCTGGTCTGGAACCTGCAATCCTCCTGTTTCAGCCTCCAAAGATTAAAAAGGATTTGAAAGTGGAGGCATGAAGAGGGAGACATAGTTAAGGAATCATCTTTTAAAAAACCAAAAAAAAAATTTCAGGTTAAAAAAAACATTAAATTGTAAACCAGGCATGGTGACGCATGTCTGTTATCACAGTACTCAGGAGGCTGAGACAGGAGGATCACAGGTTCAAGGCCAGCCTCAACAACGTTGTGAGACTCTTAGCAACTTAGCAAGACCCTGTCTCAAAATAAAAAATAAAAAGGGTTTGGGGTGCAGCTCAGAGGCAGAATGCCTAGGTTCAATCCTCAACACACACAAAAAGAATAAAAAGAAAATTAAAGTCTAGAAGAATCAAGATTGAGACATGAATTTTCTTTTTCTTTGTAATAGATTAGTTTCAAATCTGAATTTTGGTTCTATTTTAATGGATGAAGTCCTAACTTCACATTTGAATTTATGTCTGGTAAATTTATAGAACAATCTACTAGGTACTTAAAAGCATTTCCCCTATGCCGGGCACAGTGGCGCATGCCTGTAATCCCAGTACTTGGAAGGCCGAGACAGGAGGATCAGAGGTTCAAGGACAGTTACAGCAAGACACTGTTTCAAAACAAAAAATAAAAAGGGCTGTGGGTGTAGCTCAAAGGTTGAATGCCCCTGGGCTCTATCCCCAGTACCAAAAAAAAAAAAAAAAAAAAAAAAAAAGAAGGCTGGGGGTATAGATGGGAGATAAAATGTCCCTGGGTTCTACCAACAACAAAATTTTTTCCCCTCACTTTATAAATTCCTGAGTACATTTTTCCAAACAGGGCTAATATGTAAAAATCTTAACAAAAGCATGCTCTATTTCCCCTTAAATTTTATTTATATAGTTTAAAATGTTTCATTTGTATTTCACATTTTATCTCCTCCAAATATGTTATTTTTCAAAGTGATGGCACTAAAAGTAAAGAATTAAGTTCAAATTACATATGGTGTGCTGCCATTAAGGTTTTAATAAATGAGGAAGAATTATTAGAATTATACAGAAAGTTAAAGGGTAGAAAACTAGAATTGTGAGCGCTGGGTCAAGATGAGGACACTTTAGCCAGTAAATGAAATCTGAGAAGCCCAGTGTGATGGTGCAAACTTGTTATCCCAGTACTTGGAAGGCTAAAACACTGTAATCCCAGTACTTGTGAGGCTGAGACAGAAGGATCGCAGGTTCGTGGCCAGCCTTAGCAACACAGTGAGGCCATCCACAATTTAGTGAGACCCTGTTTCAAAATAAAGAATAAAATGGGGCTGGGAGTGCAGCTCAGAGGTACAATGCCCCTGGGTTCAATCCCCAGTACCACAAAAAAAATAAAAGAAAGAAAGAAATCTGAGGGTAAGTTTCCTGTAATCTAATAAACACAATTGCCTTTCTTTTTTTTTTTTGGCGGTACCGGGGATTGAACTCAGGGGCATTCTACCTCCACGCTACACCCCCAGCCCTATTTTTAAGACTTTATTTTGAAACCGGGTCTCACGAAGTTGCGGAGGGCCTCACTAAGTAGAGAGAGAGAGAGACAGGGAGAGAGAGAGAGAGAGAGAGGGAGGGAGAGAGAGAGAGAGAGAGAGAGAGAGAGGGAGGGAGGGAGGGAGAGAGAGAGAGAGAGACAGGGAGAGACAGGGAGAGAGAGAGAGAGAGAGCGCGCAAGAGAGAGAATTGAGGCTGGCCGAGCTACCACGCCTGGCAATTGCCATTCTTTCTAGTTGATTCTAATATACAGTTCTACGGGTTTTTTGTTTGTTTGTTTTTGTTTTCTTGGTACTGGGGATTAAACCCAGGGGCATTCACCTGTGAGGCACACCCCCAGCCCTATTTTATATTTATTTATTTATTTTTTTGCGGTACAGGGATTGAACCCAGGGGCATTCTACCTCCGAGCTACACCCCCGGCCCTATTTTTTATCCTCTATTTTGAAACTGGGTCTCACAAAATTGCCGAGGGCCTCACTAAGTAGCTGAGGCTGGCTGGGAAACCGGATCCTCTGGTCTCTGCCTCCCAAGTACTGGGATTACAAGCGTGCACCACCACGCCCAGC
>PVJS01064432.1:0-10229 GCA_004027185.1 Glis glis | reverse complement strand
GTCCCTTTTGTGTCCCCACTACTCCCTAAGTTGCGCATATTAATGAAAACATATGTCCCTTCTTTTTTTGTGATTGGCTAATCTCACTTAACATAATGTTCTCCAGATCTTTCCATTTTCTTGCAAATGTTGTTATTTTGTTCTTCTTTATTGCTGAGTAGAATTCCATTGTGTGTATTTCCCATAATTTTGTAATCCAAGGAATGGATTTTTATATATTTTCTTCTGCATGCTTTTCTATGTCTTATTTTTTAATCTCACATTAAACATCTTACTCTTTTGATCAGAAAAAAAGCATTGCGTTTTTAAAAACAGTATTTTACAATGCTCTAAAAATTCTTGCTCATAGTTTTAAAATAGGAAAAACTTTTTAATTGGTTTCTTCCTGTGTAACTCTTCAGAGTTGACGGCTATCTTTTTTTTTTTTCGTTGTGAAGTACGTCATTCTGAATTCCCACAAAGACTTTAAATTGGTACCAAAAAAAATTATGATGAGAAATGAGAGGCCAGGTGTGGTGGCAGATGCCTATAGTCCCAGCACTTGAGAGGCTGAGACTGGAGGATCGCAGGTTCAAGGCCAGCCTCAGCAATTTAGCAAGCCCCTCCGCAACTTAGTGAGACTCTGTTTCAAAGTAAAAAAATAAAATAGGACTGGGGGCATAGCTCAGAGGTATTGAACACCTCTGTGTTCAATCCCCAGTACCACAAAACAAAAACAAAAAATGAGATTGCCCAGATTTTTTAGAGATATTTCAGTCCGTTTATTAGAAGTGATTTTTTAACTTTCTATTTTTATATGATAAAATATTTCTCCTTTGCTCTATCAACAGAATGGGAGGAATTCCAGCTAAAAGCCATAAAGGAGAAAAACTACTTTTATTTATGGGCATTATTGACATTCTACAATCATACAGGTGAGAAATTTTGAGAAGTGATCTTTTATTATTTGAAAAGTATCAAAAACATTTCTGAAAATTCACCAGATGGGAGTGGTTCTGCATTCTCATTGTTCTTTCTCTGTTTACGTTTAGGTTAATGAAGAAGTTAGAACATTCCTGGAAAGCTCTTGTGTATGATGGGGTAAGTGACGAGTGCTCCTTGTTAAATCGTATGTATTTCTGATTTCTCAGAGACTCCCAAGTGTGTCTAGGAAACTGCCTCGCTAGACTGTAAGAGGAGAGGAGCAAAGGTCTTTCTAAACCAGAATCTGAGACTGGCAGATTGTTTCAGATCTAAGAACAAAGACCACATAAACCCAAATAGCTATGCAAATAGATGACATCCAGCAAGGTAGAGGCCAGGAAAACAAAATGAAGGCTGTTTGTATGTGAAATGCAATGTCCCAAATTGTGAGATAATGAGGAAAAAAGGAATCTCTTTTCAAAGGCACTGGGAATACTAGGGCCATTGAAATAAAGTTCTCAGAAGACCAAGCCAGGAGCGGCTGGAACCCTGATTTCGATGGTAAAGAGCCCTGGATTTGAACTCTGCCCGCACCACTTGACCAGCCAGGTGACCCAGCACGCTGCTTGTGGTTTGGCCTCTTTTAACCAGCAGGAGAGCAGTAGCACCTGCCTATGGTGAGGTTGGAATGAAATAATGCATGTGGCACAATGCCCCACACATAATAAGGACATAGAAAATAAAAATGTTTACATTGGTATGGATTTGTATATGGTATGGACTTATGCAGGTATACATGCTGACTGACAGAAATTATATGTTAAGAGTTAGTTATATAGTTATAACTAAGAGTTAGTTATATAGTATAGTTATATCATAGTTGAGTTATAGCTTAACCTAATTAAAGAAAAATAAGTTATCAAAGAGCATGCCGTCTCTCTCACTCTCTCTTACTGTTACACACACACACGCACGCACGCACGCACGCACGCGCACACTCCCATCTAGATGTTAGATTTGAACTTCCTGCTGCAGACAGAATATTTATTGGCCTAAGCCTCCCTCAGTAACTTAATGTGACACTTCCAAAGAATATATAATTTGGTCACACATTTCCTTTTAAAACATTAGCAGACATTTTCCTTTGAAAGAGGATAAATTATAGATGCTGTTCTTCTCCTTTCTGTAAAAGAACACCCATTTTTCAGTTCTGTGGAAGACTGTTAATAACCCTTTGGCATAAGAGATCTGCATTTTGTCCATGGTCTAATGGCTGGCCTCTGTCAGAATGCACTTTTAAACAACAGGCCCACAAACTTGTTTCTAAGAATTAACCCCAGGCTTATTCAGATCAAAGATTCCTCCTATGAAAAAGTCAAGATGGTAGATTAATTTTAGTTCTCCTTCCAGCTGAGGAAGGTAGGGGCTACATAGCATCTTGAGTCTGGAAGGGGAGAGAGCACACCCCCTGGGTTATTTCCCTGCTGTTTTCGGAGACAACTTCAATTCCTTGTTACCAGGTGAGATTTCTAATCTCAATGGCCTCGTTCTCATTGGCCAGATGCTCCCAAGAGGCCCCTACCTTTGTCTATTTAAAACATACCTTCTAGTAGTTAGTTAGTCTGTTTAAGAAAATCTCTGTGCTAATTATATATGTGTGAAATTATAAGCAATAACCCAGAGTTGTTTTTATTTACAAATGTGGCTCTTATTTAGCCAGTGTTTCTTCATACCAAAGAGAGCAATAAGGAGACTTCTTTAATTTAAAGGCAGGGGCTGAGTCTCAGTCATTCATGGATACCCCTTGCATCCTGCCAGTATTTCTTAATTACTGTACTTGTTGTGAGAAGATGGCTACTTCAGACAGAAGCTGCTAGGATCCTTGGAAGAGTGCATGCCATTCCAGGAGTTGATATCCTGCCATATTACAGCCTCACCAAGAGCCTAGAGGACCATTATAATGTGGACGAAGTGGGTGTTGCACACTGTGCCCTTCTTACCTAGCTAGTTACAGAATTGCAGATTATCCTAGCTGAAAGCCCCTGTACTCTTCCTGTAACACCCTGTTTCACAGATAAGAAACATGAGGCCCTGAGACTCTGGCTGTCCCCAGGATCACACAGCTTCTAAAGTTAGAACTCAGACCAGAACCAGGTCTCCTGACTTCTGGTCCAGTGTGTATTTTCTTCTCCCACCCCCATCACAGGCACTTTGTAGTATCTAAATGTAAATTTTTAGAAATTTTCCTCTTGGAATCCATAAACCTGGATTCAAAATGGGGCATTATAGCTGGGTGTGATGTCACATACTATAATTCCAGGACTTGGGAGGCTGAGACAGAAGGATTGCAGGTTCAAGGACAGCCTCAGCAACATAGCAAGACTCTCAGCAATCTAGTGAGACCTTGGTTCAAAACAAAAACTAAAAAGGGATGGGGGTGTAGCTTGGAGGCAGAATGTCCCTGGCTTCCATCCCCAGTAACACACACACACACACACACACACACACACACACACACACACACACAGACGCAAATTTACTAATTCTAGAAATTGATAGAAATTGGATAGTCAATAAATGCTTGCTTAATGAACATAGAGAATTGGTTTCTTCAACCATTTCTTTTCCTAGATTCGTAATAAAATGACCCTTCAGCCCTAAAGACTCCTGCCAAGAGACAAGTATTGGGTTAACAATTCAATTCAACTCTATGAAATTAGTAGATAATTCAGTGTAACATCGGTTAGCCTTATCTCTCCCCTACAAATCCTCCTAGAGTCTACTTTTCTTGTTACTTGGAGATGAAGCCAGAACACTTTTTTAACTTAAATGTTACTCTTATATTACAGTTGTTTCATTTATGTCCTTAATTTTTGTTCATGACTGAGAGTGCTACCCTTCATTCCCAACAGCACTTGAAACACTAATTGCCTGTAGGAAAAGAATTTAATTACTATTGTTCTATAGTATAATTTGAAATCAGGAATTCTGATGCCGCCAGCATGGTTCTTATTGTTCAGCATTGCTTTGGCTGTTCTGGGTCCTTTGTTCTTCCATATGAATTTTAGGACTGTTTTTTCAATGTCATTGGTATTTTGATAGGGATACGAATTGAATCTGTCGATCACTTTAGGTAGTATGGCCATTGTGATAATGTTTATTCTGCCTATCCAAGAACATTGGTACAAAAACAGACACATAGACCAATGGAATAGAATAGAAGATACAAAAACAAATCCTCATACTTATCGCCAATTGATTTTTTACAAAGGAGCCAAAAACATAACGCTAGAGGATGGATACCCTTTCCCACAAATGGTGCTGAGAAAACAGGGTATCCATATGTAGAAGAATGAAACTAGTTCCCTATCTCTCAACCTGCACAAAAGTCAACTCAAGATAGAAAAAAGACCTAGACATTAGACCACAAACTGCAATTACTAGAAGAAAACATAGGACCAACTCTCCAACATTTAGGCACTGGTAGAGACTTCTTCAATAAGAACCCCCAAAGCTCAGGTAATAAAACTGAGAATCAGTAAATGGGATAGCATCAAATTAAAATGCTTCTGCACAACAAAGGAAACAATCAAGAGTCTAAAGAAAGAGTCTACAACCTAGTGACGCCCTCCGCAACTTTGTGAGACCCGGTTTCAAAATAAAGTATAAAAAAATAGGGCCGGGGGTGTAGCGCGGAGGTAGAACGCCCCTGGGTTCAATCCCCGGTACCGCAAAAAAAAAAAAAAAGAGTCTACAGAATGGGAGGAAAATCTTTGCCCCATTTGCAATACATGCTGGAGAGGATGTGGAGAAATAGGAACTCTTATATGCCTTTGGTGGGACTGAAAATTAGATTTCCATTATGGAGACCAGTATGGAGGTTTCTCAAAATATCAGGAATAAAACCACCGTATGACCCAACTATACCACTCCTTGGTATTCTTCCAAAAGAATTAAAGTCAGAATACTATGGCAATACATGTACATCCATATTTATAGCAGCACAATTCACAATAGCCAAATCATGGAACCAGCCCAGGTGTCCATCAAAAGATTAATTGAAGCCAGATGAGGTGACACATGCTTGTAATCCCAGTACTTGGGAGGGTAAGACAGGAGGATCACAGGTTCGAAGCCAGCCTCAGCAATTTAGTGAGGCTGTCAGCAACTTAGCGAGCCCCTGCTTCCAAATAAGAAATAAAATAGGTCTGGGGGTGTAGCCTGGAGTTAAAAGACCCCTGGGTTCCATCCCCAATACCAAAAGAAAAAAAGATGAATCGATAAAGAAAATGTGGTATATATATGCCCTAATCAGCCATAGAGAAGAACAAAATTTTGTCATTTGCAGGAAAATGGATGGAAGTAGGGAACATTATGCTAAGTGAGATCCACTGGTCTCAGAAAGTCAAGAACTGTATGATTTCTCCAGTATGTATATGCTAGAGAGAGACCTGTAGATAGTGGAAGGGGACTGGGGAAGAAAGATGGGGAGATGGAAAAGGAGGATTGAGAAGCTGGGCGTGGTGGCGTATGCTTGGAATCCCAGTACTTGGGAGGCTGAGACAGAAGGATTGCAAGTTCAAGGACAGCCTCAGCAAGTAGTGAGACTCTCAGCAACCTAGTGAGACACTGTTTCAAAATAAAAATAAAAATAAAAATAGGGCTGGGGGTGTAGCTCAGAGGTAGAATGCCCCTGGGTTCAATCCCCAGTACAAAAAAAAAAAAAAAAGAGGATTGAAGAAGGAAACTTCAAATAATACTCTGTCAATATATGTAGGTATTACTACCAATTTCACTAACACATACAGGGAGGTAAGAGGCGGGGGCTGGGTGGGATGTGGAGGGAAATACACCAAGAGCTGTGTGCATATACACTTGTATCACATTGAACCTCACTATGATGTATGATTGCAATGTACTGGTAAGATTATTTCTTTAAAAAAAATGTACAATGTAAGAAAAAAAGAAAAGAATTTAAAAGCCCCTCCTGGGACACAATGTTACAAATACGGATCAGCTATTTTGACTTATGTAGCAGTTCTTCTGCTATATAAGACCACTTGCATAGGTCTTTCTTCTGACTTGAACTCTGTGAGAGGTAACCTGTGATCCTTGTTTTGTCTTTTCAGGATACTGTTTCAGTTCATAGGCCAAGTTTTTATGCAGACAGATTTCTAAAGTTTATGAATTCCAGAGTTTTCAAGAAAATTCAAGGTAAGATTCTTAAGAAAAGTTCTTACTTGTAGCACTTCCTTTCTGACTTCCCTATGTATCCATGTAAACTTTTATTGGAAGAGTTGGAACATTTTTTTCTTTACAGTGGTAGTCACTAAGTAATTATGATTAAGTACCCCAATCAGGTATTTGTTGATGCCAGAATCATTAGTCTTATTTTTTGATGGAAAAAAAGCTGTGTATATGTCCAACTATATAGTATAATTGGTTACGTATATTATGATGCAATCAAATAATAAAATAGCATGCAACCAATAAAAATGATATATTAGAGGTTCATTTGGTCCTTTAAATATAGACTGACTTATCAGTCTGTATAGCTTAAATGCGCAGCAGAATTCTAATTAAATATATAAAACTATTAACAGTTGTTATTCTCATGGAACATTCCTCGGGATATACCATATGTTAGGCCACAAAACAAGTCTTAGTTGATTAAAAAATATTGGAAGTATGAAAATATCCTTTCTGTTCACAATGGAATGAATCAATAAAAAATAAAAACTGAAAAACTTGCAAATATATGAAAATTGAACAACATACTCTTAAACTACCAATAGGTTAAAGAATAAATCACAGAGCTGGGCATGGTGGCGTACTTGGGAGGCGGAGACCGGAGGATCCGGGTTCATGGCCAGCCTCAGCTACTTAGTGAGGCCCTCCACAACTTCGTGAGACCCGGTTTCAAAATAAAGGATGAAAAATAGGGCCGGGGGTGTAGCTCAGAGGTAGAATGCCCCTGGGTTCAATCCCCAGTATTGCAAAAAAAAAAAAAAGAAGAAGAAGAAATCACAGAAGAATTAGAAAAAACTCAGAGACAAATGAAAATGAAAACACACATACCAAAAATTCATGGGATATTGCAAAGGCAGTGCTCAAAGGGAAATGGGTAACTGAACTCCTGCATTCAAAAAGAAGAAATTGTGTGCATGTGTGTTTGTATCACTTTGAACCTCACTATGATATATAACTACAATGCACCAATAAAACCATTAAAAAGAATAAATACAAAAAGCAAAAAAAAGAAGAAAAAAATCTCAAATCAATATCCTAACTTTAAACTTTGAAAAACAAACAAAAAAAGGCAAACCAAACTTAAAGCTAATAATGGTTATTTTGAATTGAGATATTATGTGAGATCTTATTATCCTTTATGTTGTTATTTATTAGAATTTTTACAATATATATGTAGTATTTATATAGTAAGTTTTTAAACACTGAAAAGAAGAAAATAACCCTGTTATACACATACTGTTATTTTATCATTTAACCATTCTATGGTCTAATTTTATAGCCAGAAACATGGTAATTTAGCCACACACCAAAAAAAAGTAAAATGTTCATGTTTTATATTTAAATAAAACAAAATTTTCTTGTAATATTTATAGGAGCTTAAAAATGCAAAGAAAACATTGATAATTACTTGAAATCTCATAACCCAGAGATATCTAGTTCTAATATTTTGATGTACTTCCTGCCAATCTCTATAACTGTGTTTTATGAATTAATATAAAACTGGTGTCTGGGGATGTAGCTCACTGACAGAGTGCACAGTTAGCATTTACAGGGTTACAGGTTCTAGTCAGCACTGTAAAAAAAAAAACTGGTACACAATGGTATACAATTTTATTTCCTCTATTTTTTACATAATATTATAACATGAAGTTCCCATATTCTTGAATATTCTACAGAAACATTATTTAAAATTGCAATACAACATTAAAATTATGTGGGTTTACCATAATCTATTTAACCATTCTTTCAGTATTGGACATTTATATAGTTTCTCTCTTTCTATTTCTAACTAATATTTTTATGAACATAATTTCAGATAAATGTTGTGTCCAAATTAGGGATTATTTATTTGGGATAGAGTTCAAGAAGGGATAATAGAGTATTAAAATGCACTTAACTGCACAGAGTGATTGTGCCACTGAAGGCTCCCACGAGTCTGTATTTTACCAGCCCTCTGCCAGCAGTATGCTTTTTAAATTACGCTACTCTGATAAGTGAAAAATGTTATCTGATTGTTTCATTTTGCAGTCCATGATTACTGGTAAGTTTCAACCATTACTCATGTTTATTAGCCATTTATCATTCCTTTGAGAATTGAGCTTCATAACATTTGACCACTTATATTGAGTGTTTATTATTTTTCCAGATGATTTATGTGAACTCTACATATTAAAGATATAACCCCTTTTTTACCTTATTATTCTAGGAAAACCCTTTTTCGCATACAGCTATCTCAATGGCATCTTAAAATCACTATCAAGTTGAGACCACTATAAACTTTCTACAGAAGGATTTTTTTTTTTTGGCCTAAGATGGACCATAAAGTAGTATTTATTTAGACTACAAGCCTGTGTGAATAACAGCTTGTGGCTCAAATTTTCAAGGAAGATTTTCCCCCTTCCTTAACCCTGGGCCGAGTTTGGAAAACATGTTTCCTGTAGTCCCTGGTAGGTTTGTAGAGGATGTGGCTTTTTAATGCCCCAGCCATAGGAAGGCTTCTTCATGAGACTCGTGTCTTGGGAGATGTTTTTCCTTAGTGTATAAATTAGTGGTATAAGCAATGCCTTCTTCAGTTCCAAAAAATACAGCATGTGTTAAAAATTTTCCCAGTCCCTATGCTTTAACCTGTTTTGTTGTTGTTGTTGCTGCTGCTGCTGCTATTATTGTTTGTGGTGCTGGGGGATTTATCATGTTTTTAATGTAGCAAGTGTTTTACTTCTGAAGTAGTAAATCTATTGACTTTTTCCTATTTTGATTTCATGTCTATGGGGGGGGTGTTACTGGGAATTGAGCCCAGGGGCATTCTACTTCTGAACTACACCCTTAGCCCTATTTTATTTTTAGTTTGGAACAGGATGTCACTAAGTTGCTGAGGGCCTCGTTAAGATGCTGAGGCTGACCTAGAACCTGTGATCCTCCTGTCTCAGCTTCCCAAGCCACACCCAGCTTCATAGTCTATTTTTCTTAACAGTTTATACTGAGATGTAACTCACATACCACAAAATTCATACCACAAAAGTGTACAGTTCTGTGGTTCTTAATACAGTCACTAAGTTGTGCAGTCATCATCACTAATTTTAGAACATTCTGTTACCCCAAACAGAAACCCCATACCCATTAGCAAATCACTCTGCATTCCTGCTCCTCCCAGCCCTGGCAAACTACTCATTTACTTGCTGTCTCTATGGTCTTTTCAAATCTCAGTATTTTCTTCTTTTTATTGATGAATAATATCCCATTGTATAGAGATACTACATTTTATCTATTCTCAGTTGATGGATATTTGGCTAATTTCCATTTGGGGGCATTATGACTCATGCTGCTATGAACACTCATGTATAAGGTTTTGTGTGGATGTACACTGCATTTCTTTTTCTTTTTTTTTTTTATTTTTGTGGTACCGGGGATTGAACCCAGGGGCGTTCTACCTCCGAGCTACACCCCCAGCCCTATTTTTTTATTCTTTATTTTGAAACCAGGTCTCACTAAGTTGCGGAGGGCCTCACTAAGTACCTAAGGCTGGCCTCGAACCCAGATCCTCCGGTCTCAGCCTCCTAAGTACTGGGATTACAAGCGTGAGCCACCACGCCCGGCTTTACATTGCATTTCTCTTGTAAATATGCCTAGGCATAGAATTGCTGGGTCAGATGATAACACTCTGTTTAACATTATCAGGAACTGCCAGACTTTTCCAAAGCAGCTCCACTATTTTACAGTCCCACCAGTGGTAAATGAAGGTTCCAGTTTCTCTGCATCCTCAACCAACATACGTTACTGTCTTTTTTGTGTTAGCCATCCTAATGGGTATGATTTGTGGTTTGATTTGCAATTTTCTAATAACTATTGATGTTGAACATCTTGTTATGTGCTTATTGGCCACCCATATCTTCTTTGGAGAAATGTTTATTTAAATTCTTTGCCCATTTTTAATTGGGCTGTCTTTGTTGTTGAATTGTAAGAACTCTGTCTATGTTCTGGACACATGTCTATTATCAGATAGATAATTTTAAAGTATTTTCTTCCATGCTATGGGTTATCTTTTTACTTTTTTTTTTTTTTTTTTTTTTTTTTTTTTT
>PVJS01064431.1:0-10230 GCA_004027185.1 Glis glis | reverse complement strand
ATTCTTTTTTTTTTTTTTTTTTTTTTTTGCGGTACCGGGGATTGAACGCAGGGGCATTCTACCTCCGCGCTACGCCCCCGGCCCTATTTTTTTTTTATACTTTATTTTGAAACCGAGTCTCACGAAGTTACAGAGGGCCTCACTAGGTAGAGAGAGAGAGAGATAGGGAGAGAGAGAGAGAGAGCTGAGGCTGGCCGCGAACCCAGATCCTCTGGTCTCCGCCTCCCAAAGTACTGGGATTACAAGCATGCGCCACCACGTCTGGCGCCCTGATGGATTCTTGATCACACACATCTTTGCAGACAGTGTCCTTTACTCTAGATGTTGATCACGTTTTCACATTTGAACCACTTACACCAATCTAGACCTTGCTTTGATCCATCCTCTTGGCCAGTAATCCATTCATCCTTCTCTCTGGAGGAGGTTTTGTGCGGAGGCCAAAACACATCATACAGATTCCCCAAGTCCTGCAAATGACAACAGAACAACTGAGCACGGGTATTTCTGTCACTCGCAATAGATGTCCCTTTCTTTGATTAGCAGACAGTGAGATGTGAGCAAGTTGGCCTCGTCTGCCTTCCATGAATTTCCATCGCCTCCTGAATGAAATGGTGCTTTTCCAGGTACTGCTCTTGAACAGTCTCACAAATCTGTCTCCAGTGCTTTCTCTCCATGCTGGCAGCTGAACCAGCGCTAGGAACATATTGCCATGTTGTGCCGTCCTCATGTGAACAAGACAGTTCTTTTATCCTGTAATCTTGACTGATATCAGCTGACTTTATAAAGTATAATCTAATTCATTCTGTGTGTGTGTGTGTGTGTGTGTGTGTGTGTGTGTGTGTGTATTATTAGGGATTGAACCCAGGGGCATTCCACTTCTGAACTGCACCCCCAGCCCTATTTTATTTTTTTATTTTGAAACAGGGTTTCACCTAAGTTGCGGAGGACCTCACTAAGTTGCTGAGGCTGGCCTCAAACCTGCAATCCTCCTGTCTAGGTACTAGGTACTAGGTACTAGACTCCTGTCTAGGTACCCGCTGCGTTGATGGCTTTCTTGAGCATTTAACAGCATCATAGCTTTTGGTGTTGTTTTACTTTCTCTCTCTCTCTCTCTTTCTCTCTCTCTTTTTTTCTTTTGGTACTGAGGATTGAACCCAGGGGCATTCTACCTTTGAGCTACACTCCCAGTCCTATCTAATTTTATTTTTATTTTGGTTTTGTTTTGAAATGGGGTCTAGTTAGGTTGCTGAGAGTCTCACTAAGTTGCTGAAGCGGGTCTCCAACCTGCGATCTTCCTGGTTCAGCCTCGAGTGCGCCACCACACCCGGCTGGTGTTGTTATTTCTTAAATGCCACTAGGTACAAGTACTAGGATTACAGGCATGCCCCACCACACCTGGCTTATTGAATTCATTCTTGCCTTCATTCCCTTTGCATCTTGGAGCAGGGAACTATCTAAGCCTAGTAGTATCTGGGTTTCTTTCTGGATAAGTCTGGAACTTGTTTGTTCTGCTTAATTTGCTTTTCATGATCCCCTGAGCCCTCCTAGAGCAATCTAGAAAAAAAATCAAGTTGTCGAAGTAGAAATTTGATGACTCGTGATTCCTCAAGTCCCCTCACCTATATGAGTTCACAAGAGTTAATTTGGGGTATCTTTCCCCAATTCCATGTCCACCAACGTCATGTTGTTTGATTCTTGAAATTGGCCATGGCCCAAGTATTTATAGCAGGAAAATCAGCGGGCACTGGGAATCGGAGCTTTTCCCCTCCTCCCCACCCACCTCTCCAGAGAGGCATTTGTTAAATATTTACCAGCACACCACTGGGCAAAGGTCAGCCTATATTTGGTATAAGAAGTCAAGGCCTTTCAGAGGCATTTGAACAATTTCCAGAGGAATTGGAGCTGTTTCTCCAAATTGATAAATCCCGGGCCTTTGTTTAGTAAATATTTTCCAACAGATCCTATATCATTCTGTAATGAAAGTCACAGATAATATAATTCACCTTTGTAAAACCTAACAAAAAATCCTAACATTCTAATGCTCTTATTGAAGAAAAAGTAAAGGAAAATAATTGATAATAAAATAACGTGTATTTTAATATGTAAATGCTTAAATGTGACTACACTGGAAAGTAAGATGACACAGCCAGATGTTCAGACCTTTCTAGAAAACCAGTATGAAAGCAACAGCTACAGGGCAAACTGACAGAGGTGAGGATTTGGTGAATCCACGTGATCTTCTGAAGTGGTCAGCTCTTGGGAAAAACATTCATCACAATACAAAATACATTCTTCCCTCAATCCTCAAGTTAATTGAATCTTGGGAAATCCAGTACATGTTAAGACCATGCAAAGAGGGGTGTGTGTGTGTGTGTGTGTGTGTGTGTGTGTGTGTGTAAAGAAGGAACTGGGTTCTAGGCTCAGATAATTTACCTGCATGAATTGGCTACCTTCTAACGTCACATGGGACCCGGATGGTTCTTCCCTGTGCAGGACAGTTGACATCCCTACCATGACCTACTCCATACTGGTCGTGCCCCAAGGAGGCGACCAAAAATATCTCCCAAAGATCCTCAGACGTCCTAGGCATGGTAGCCCCATGACTGAGAGCCAGAACTCTAAATCAAGGTTGAAGAACCTCCCTTTTTCAGTGTTACTGCCTCTACCCCTTTGTATTGGTAGGTTGATATTTTTTAAAAAGGGAAATTTATTGGCTGAAAGGACAGGGACCCCAGACATCCAGAGAGAAAGTCCCAAGTTACCCAAACTCTCATCAAGTCCCAAAGATGTAAGGATGACTTTAGGAGAGGTGATGAGGGCCCTGGCAAAGGAGGAGCAGGGCACCATGCTGTCTAGAAACTGGAGGCTGGCTGGAAAGAGGGGGGAACAGCCAACACTGGAGAGATGGGAAGTCAGATGAAGTGCCCATTCTGCTTTTAAAAATTCTCTTTCAGCCAGGCGTGGTGGCGCATGCTTGTAATCCCAGTACTTTGGGAGGCGGAGACCGAAGGATCCGGGTTCGCGGCCAGCCTCAGCTCTCTCTCTCTCTCTCTCCCTCCCCCTGTCTCTCTCTCTACCTAGTGAGGCCCTCCGCAACTTCGTGAGACCCGGTTTCAAAATAAAGCATAAAAAAATAGGGCCAGGGGTGTAGCGCAGAGGTAGAACGCCCCTGGGTTCAATCCCCGGTACCACAAAAATAAATAAATAAATAAACAAAATTTAAAAAAAATAAAAATTGTCTTTCATCCAGGAATTGTATGAGGAGCAGTCATTACGGGGCATTAAGAAACTGGAGACTCCCCGGAAATGACTGCAAATTATCTAATGACTCTTGGCTTCTAATAATACCTTGTGGTCAAGGTGCTTCTTGGTGGGAAATTGATAGCAGATGATTACCTAGAGGAAAATGGGCGTGTGTGTGTGTGTGTGTGTGTGTGTGTGTGTGTGTATGTGTGTATGTATGTATATATTTTTTGGTCCTCTGTTCCTTCTTTCTCCTGCACTTAGTTACTTGGATATTTATATAAAAATTAAAAATATATTATTCATTTATTTATTTATTTATTTGAACCTAGGGGCATTCCATGTTTGAGCTACACCTCCAGCCTTTTTTATTTTTTATTTTCGAAACAGGGTCTCATGAAGTTGTTGAGGATCTTGCTAAGTTGCTGAGGCTAACCTCATACCTGTGATCCTCCTGTCTCAGCCTCCTAAGTACTGGGATTACAGGCATGTGCCACCACACCCGGTTTTTAAAAATATATAACATACTGAGGCTTGGATGTTTTTCTCTTGGATGCTGCTATTAACCGAAGGGACCTGGTTATGTAGATGCTGAGGTGAGAGTTCATCAAAAATGCCCTTTGTACCTTGCAGTTAAATATTCAAAGCTAGTTCTGCAGGGACTCCCAGCCTTCCCTCTCCCAAACCCCAGTATTTGATCTGCTTACAGTGAGAGCTTCTTGCCTTCTTAAGATTGCTGACTGGAGTAGTTGTTCTCCAACAATTTCAGCTCAAGGACCAACTGTGAATTTAAAAAAAAAACAACTGTGAGTCACCTGTCCCATCCACTCTTTATTGTTTAACTAAACACCCCCATTGAAATATAACATACACAGAAAGAAGTACACACATCCTAAGTGTGGAGTGTGATGGTTTTCTGTTTTACAACTGAGCACAAACATTTACCCAGCACCCAGACCAAGGAACAGAACGTGACCAAAGCTTCTTTGTAGGATCTTTCTGATCCTGATCCAAGGGTAACCACTGTCCCAGCTTCTAATGACGGATTAGCTACATCTCTTTTTGAACATTATTTGACTAGAATCATAGAGTCCTACTTCTGTATGTATTTCTGGCTTCTTACACACAACACCGTTTGTGGCATCCATTCATACTACTGAACATCACTGAAGTTCATTCTTTCCGTCGTTGGAGAGCGCTATTCTGTTCTATGACTATAACGTTTATTTATTCTTTCTAATGGTGGATATTTGGGTAGTTTTCTGTTTGAGGTTATTATGATGAGTACTGCTATGACCTTTTTTGTGTATATCTTTTGCATGAATGTATGGAAGTGTTTTTATGGGGTATGTGTGTAGGAATGGAATTATCGTGTCCTAGAGTTTGAAAGTAGGTGGGATTTCAGCAGATATTGACAAATAGTTTTCCAAAATAGTGTACAAATTCCATTTCCACTAGTAGTATATGGAAATTTATATTTTTTCTGCTTCTTCATCAACCCTTGCTACCGCGTTTGTTTCCTTGTTTTCAACATTTTGTCCCTGTTGTTGGATGTGTAGTGCTATTGTCATTTAAAGCCTTGTTTCTCAGATGACCAATGAAGTTGATCACCTTTGCAACCAAGGCTGCTTGGTATTGGGCATGACCAGCAGATTAGTGTCTGTAGCATATTGGTTGTTAAAAAAAATTTTTTTTGGACTAGGGACTGAACCCAAGGGCATTCTACCTCCGAGCTATACCCCCAGCTCTCTTTTATAATTTATTTTGAAACAGGGTCTTGCTAAGTTGCTGAGGGCCTCACTAAGTTACTGAGGCTAGCCTGGAACCTGTGATCCTCTGTCTCAGCCTCCTAAGTGCTGAGATTACAGGCATGTACCACGACACCTGGCTGGTTGTTAAATATTTTATTAAGTCCTATTTTCTGTGACAGTTTTATTGAGGTATAATTGACATATAGTAAACTGTACATTTTTTAAAGTGTAGGTTTTGACACAAATATGTACCTGGAAATAGATCACAATCACGATATGAACATATCTATCAACAGCCTCCAGAAGTTTCTCCACATGCAATCTCATCCTCCTGCACCTCCCTGTTCCCCAGGCAACTACTGATTTCCTTTCTTCTAGTGGACATTAAATTGTGCTTCCTAGAATTTCCTTATGTCAGTGGATACTATTTTATGACCGTCTTCTTCCCCTCTGCATAATTACTGGGAGGTTCATCTGTGTTGTCCCATATATCAACAGTTCATTTCCTTTAATTACAAGGAAGTTTTCCGTTGTATGGATTTGCCACAGTTTATCAATTCACCCGTGATGGACAGCTGGGCTGTTTTCAGGTTAGCTCTACAACAAGTGAGGCTGCTATGAACATTCAAGGCCAGCCTCAGCAATTTAGTGAGACCCTCAGAAACCTAGCAAGACCCTGTTTCAAAAAAAAAAAAATTAAAAGGGAAGGGGGTATAGCTCAGAGATAGAACACCCTCTGGGTTCAATCCCCAATACCAAAAAAATAAAAATAAAAAACAGGGGGTTCTTGGGGGTATTTAAACTGAGAATTTTAGACCTTGAAGAAACCCTGAATATTATCCATTTCCCGGATCACTGGTAGACTTTCTCTTCAAAGCTAGTTCAATGAATTGGTGGTAAGTGCCTACAGTCAGCAATGTTTTTTTCTCTAGAGATAGAGATGGTAAATATTTTTAGCTCTGTGAATAGTACAGTTTCTGTTGCAATCACTGAACTCGGCCATTGTGCAAAAGCAGCCATAGACAGTGTGCAAACAAAAGTTCCTTTGCTGTGCTCCAGCAAAACTTTATTTTACAACAATAGATGGTAGGCTGGATTTGGCCTTTGGGGTCTGCCAAGCTCTGGCCTAAAGCATGGGTCCCTTCCCTGACTCTTTCAGAGGGGCACCTTGCTAATTTTGCAGTGGACTTATATGGGGCCCCTCAGCAATGTGTCAGTCATCGTGAGTCACAACAGCCTCTTCGTGTTACTGATAAGACCAGAGAGGTTCTTAGAAGCTGTCAGTGGAAATCAGTTTGTTAGGCCAGCCTGTCCTCACGGCTCCCAATTTGCCACATACCGTTCCCCATATTTGATGATAGCGCTTTGGGGGCTGCCTCTTCTAAGAATGCAGCCCAGGTACCTAGAACCAACCTAAGTCCACAACCGAACTTTTCTCCAGAAGCTGCTGGTAACGTTCAGAATCAGAAGTGAGGAGCTGCGTCACGTTTCTGTTTATAATACATGGAAAAACAAATGAAAACCTTTGCCCTTTGTCTCTGCATCTGGAATAGGGGCGGAATGGAAATCCCATGTTCCTGCCATTGGCCAGTCTTCTCTGCAAGAAAGGAGGGAATAATCTGCCCCACTCAGGGAAGAAGAGTCCGTGTTTAAAACAGGGGAGAGCTGACAGGTTTGGACAGTTGCATGAGAAGCACCAAGATCGCCTTTATTCTTCTTTAAATCTCAAATAAGAAGATTTGATTAAATAAAATGTAGACCAGACTTGGTTTAAAAAGGAACCCAAGAACCATGATGGCATAATAAGATAGAAGTGTACTTCTCTCCTAGAATAGTCTAGTGGTAGAGGGCCCAGGCTGGGAGGGCATCTCTGCTCCATGTGGACATTCTGGGACCCAGGCTCCTTCCCTCTTGTGGCTCTGCCTTCCCCTGGGCTCTTGTCCTCATCTATACGGTCTATGCAGAGTCATGCATTGCTCAGGCCTTTATCGCAACAGACAGATTAATAAGACAAACACATACAAGCTTATTAAATAGAAGTTTTACATGACATGGGAGCCTTAAAAATAAAGACACAAAGAAACAGGTGAACTTGTGTCATTTTACGCTGGGTTAGATGGAGAAGTGGACAGTTGTACTGATATGATGGGACAAACGGAGTATGCTGTAGTGCTGACAATCGGGGGACTTAGCAAGGCCTTTGGTTCGGTTTCTTCTCTGTGTCCCTGTATCTCGAGTCCCTTTCCTCTAGGAATAGGGAAGGCATCTCTCAAACGAGGGTCTCAGGGCCAGCTTCAGGACAGAAGGGAGAGGGGAACTTCAGCGGTTTTCTCAAATGCCAAGATACCATATCTGGGGTAGCCTGAACCATCAGTCCCAAGAGTGAAGGAATTTTCCCCTCTCAACTGCCAGGGCAGGATATTCTTGCTCAAACTGGATGTTGCCAGGACAGAGAAGCAGAGTACTAAGAGGGGCCTGACTCAACTTTCGGTCAAAGGAGACGGCTACCTGAAGACTCCCCTGTGCCCTGGTGTTCGCCACGTGGAATAGCCCATCGAATCAGAGTGCCCAACACTGAAGGGCAGGCGCACTGTAGGTGCCTGAGGGCCTTGATGAAAACATAGATCAAGCCATGCACAGGGGTGTGTGCTGCTAATCCCAGTCCTTTGGAGGCTGAGACAGGAGAATCGCAGGTTGGAGGCTAGCCTCAGCAATTTAGTGACACCCTGTTTCAACATAAATAAAAATGGCTGGGGGTGTAGCTTGGAGGTAGACTCCCCCCACCCTGATTCAATCCCCAGTACCATGAAAAAGAAAGAAAGGAAGAAAAAAAAACACACAAATTGTTGGACTCCAAGCCTAGATCTCTCATTAGATGGCTCTGAGTGTGGAGCCCTAAAATTGGCAGCCTTGGCATCGTCGTCTTGGATCACTGTATTCTTCTTGAACAGGAAGAGGAGATGGTTCATATTTCTGCCTATTCTTTCCTTTTCTGACCCTCCATGTTTATGAGTTGCCGTAAATTTTGGAACTGTTGCCTTCTGAAATAGCTTTGCTAATCTTTTTTTGAGAGAATGCCTAGGGCCTTTCTACCTCTGAGCTATACCCCCAACCCTTTTTATTTATTTATGTATGTATTTATTTATTTATTTATTGTTTAAAACAGGGTCTTGTTAGATTGCTAAGGCTGGCCCCAAACCAGTGATCCTCCTGTCTCAGCCTCACAAGTACTGGGATTTCGGACCAGGTACTACCAAACCAAATCCACATTGGTCTTTTTTTATTTATTTATTTATTATTTTACTACTGGACGTTGAACCCAGAGACATTCTACCTCAGAGCTATACCCCCAGCCCAGCCTTTTTTTATTTTTATTTTATTTTAATTTTTTATTTGAGAACAGGGTCTAAGTTGCTGGGAGCCTTGCTAAATTGCTAAGGCTGGCCTCGAACCTATGATCCTCCATCTCAGCCTCTCAAGTACTGGGATTACAGGAGTGCACCACCAGGCCCAGCTTCCACATTGCCTTCTTAAAGAAAAGTTTTCAAAGCCCTTGGTTGAGGTAGATGTTGAGAAGGTGGCTTTACACCCTGCAGTTTGAAAGGAGGGAGATAACCTATTTTTTTTTTCATTTAAAAAAGTTGTAGTATTGTCACATTATATGTGTGCTGCATAATGTGCTTATACACATCTCATTGTTTCCCCAACAGAAATGTCTCAGGGGCTTCTATCTGCCTTTATTTTACCCTTACGATTCCCACTTAATGACATGGGGCTTTTTTTTCCTTTGCTTTTTTCTCCGTCCGAGACCAGGATGAATTTAAACTCCATTCTGTTTCCTCTGTCCCTCTGATGTATTTATACTTTTGACATTCCCTTTCCCAGTAGAATCTGAAGGAAATTCCTTTGGGCCTTCAGCTTTCCCTGTGAGGCAGAAACTTTTGTGTTGCTAATAGAACTGGCTTCGTTAGCATTTCAATCCCAGGATGCTCTCAGAAGTCCCCGTTAGATCTCAGAGCCTCTTCACTCACAACCTGATTTATCCATCCTGTTTAACTGAGATCCCTGGTGCCAGTGCCTTTGACCTTATTTCTGCCAGCACATCTTTTCAGGAAATCCTTTACCAGGATTTTAGAGAAAGATATGTGGATGATCCGAGACATTTTGGTTTTGTCCCTCTCTCTACTGTATATATTGTCTGACAAAAAGCTGGACTCTGTTTTATCACCTTTGATGGTTATATCATGGGTAGATAATGGTCATTGGATGGATGGATGGATGGATGGATGGATGGATGGATGGATGAATAACTAGAAAGGTAGATGGCTTGGTAGGTGGGTAAATGATGGATGATAGGTGGATGGGTGAATATCAGCTAAATTAATGGGCAAGTGGCTGAGAGGGATGAATGAAAAATTAATGAGTAGGTGGAGTGGATAGAGAGATGTATGGGAGCATGGTTCATAGGATAGAAAGATAAGATAGATAAATAATGCAGTGTTTAGCAGGCACAGTGGTACACACCTGTAATCCCAGTACTTGGGAGGCTGATTCAGGAGGGTTGCACGTTCGAAGCCAGCCTCAGCAACTTAGCAAGGACCCGCAGCAACTTAGTGAGACCCTGTTTCAAAACAAAAAATAAAAAGGGCTGGGGGCATAGCTCAGAGGTAGAAGGCCTATGGGTTCAACCTCTAGTACCAAAAAACGAGAGCAAATCTCCCATCCTATACAATATCATTGCCATTTAATTAACTCTAATTGACTTCGTGTTCCTGAGGCTATACACAGCTTCTGCAGAAACCAGCAAGTCACGTGATCCGTTCCTGCCTCCCCCACAGGACCAGCAGGGTGGGGCTTCTTAAATATTTCATTGCCTTGTGTGTCCCCACTACTCCCTAGGTTGCACATATTAATGAAAACATATGTCCCTTTTTTTGTGTGTGATTGGCTGATCTCACTTAACATAATGTTCTCCAGATCCTTCTACTTGCAAATGATGTTATTTTGTTCTTCTTTATTGCTGAGTAGAATGGAGAACCCTCAGCGGAGCAAGGGAAGTGGTACAAGGGAAGGGGACGGGCAAGAAAGAAGCGAATCAGTGGAATTACTATCATAAACAATATGTACATGTGAGAATAAACCAACATCATTCTTGGTACTTCATAGGGGTGAGGGGAGGCGGGGGGGGGCACTAAGAGCTGTGTGCATGTATGTTAACATCAAATTGATATTCACT
>PVJS01064430.1:0-10231 GCA_004027185.1 Glis glis | reverse complement strand
GTGAGACCCGGTTTCAAAATAAAGTATAAAAAAAATAGAGCCGGGGGTGTAGCGCGGAGGTAGAACACCCCTGGGTTCAATCCCGGTATTGCAAAAAAAAAAAAAAAATAGGATTTCTTAGGACATCTATGTTTGCAGGGTACAGGCTTGTCCTATGAAATTGTCTCTAACAGCTTCTGCCTAAGGGGAGCTTGGGAGAGATGTTCTCAGGCCTGATGACATCCTAAGACTTTACCTGACATCGTCAAACATGGGTGGGAACTAAAGAAGACTTTCTAACCTCTCAGGAAAGAATGGTAGTAAAACGGCTGTGCCCAAGGGAACACTGGAGTGTCCTTTGATTTTCTTTATAGAAAGTATTATAAAATTGTTGCCATCTGAAAAGGTGATTAGATTATACAGCCAAAAAAATAAAAAGATAAATGGTATTCTTGAATCAGGCAGCTAATTAATAAAAAGAGTGTGATATTTTCCTAAATCTTGAATTCAATAGCTTTTTAAAATGTGTACTATACTGTGGCTTCTTTTCTCATTCTAAATTAATATTTCCACTTTTGGGTCTACTTTTATATTAAAATTTTAGTGTTCTTTTTCCTAAAGTGGACTACTCCCAAATGTATAAGAATTTGGCCCTACAAAAGCAGATTCAGCCTTACCCTTGAAAGAAGGGAATGACATTTAAGAGAAATGTGAAAAACATATTTTCCTACCAGCAAAAGAGAAAAAAAAGTAAGGTAAGAAAAATCTTAACAACAAAATAACACGAAGTAGGAACACATGAATATGGCTAAAAGTCAGCAAAGACACACAAATATCCAGGCCATAAGTTTGCATCAGAGCCCCTCCTTCCTGTGCATTTTCTTCCAGTATCAGTAGGATCGCCAGAGTTCAGCGAGGTGGACACAATACTGAATAGGCTTCTAGAAAATGCCAAGAAGGTTCCTCATTCAGATACCAGCTTCCTCACCTTGCAAGACCTCAGGCTGGTTCCTGGAGCTCCAGGCAGAGGATGCAATCCCAGTGCCACCTGTAGTCCTCAAAGACATCCTTGTGAACAGATGGGGAGTGACAGACCAGGGCCGGAGGGCCTTAGGGTTTGTGTTTCTTTGTCCCACTGTGGACCACCGAACCCTTCCATTACCGGCTGTGTGGTGACTGTCCATGACATATAGTGTCCTTTTCAGCCCTGGCCTAATCAATAATATCCCTGATCTACCCATTAATTACTCATCAGATCACTCATTAATGCAAGGAGAAACTAAGATTTCCTGGAGAAGGCCAAAGCTTTCCCTCTACCCCATCCCACTCATCCCTTCTTTTTTTTTTTTTTTTTTGCAGTACCGGGGATTGAACCCAGGGGCGTTCTACCTCCGCGCTACACCCCCGGCCCTATTTTTTATACTTTATTTTGAAACCGGGTCTCACGAAGTTGCGGAGGGCCTCACTAAGGAGAGAGAGAGAGAGAGAGAGAGCGAGCTGAGGCTGGCCGCGAACCCGGATCCTCCGGTCTCCGCCTCCCAACGTACTGGGATTACAAGCGTGCGCCACCACGCCCGGCCCTCTCATCCCTTCTCACTGCCACTCCCTCCTCTATGCTAGGCCAGCTCTGGAACCCAGCCAAGGCCGGTTCCCTGGGAGCCCACTGCCAAGCAATGGCATTTAGATAAGCTGAGAAAGCAACCAGCTTCCCAGGACCAAGAAGGCCTGTAAGCATTTGCAAGCAGTCCTCTACTCTGCAGGCCTCATTGTTGGACAGAACCATGTCTGGGAACATCTGTGAGGGTCAGGCATGAGACAGTGGTCATACACATGGATGCTTGGCCCTTTCTTTAGTTCTAGATGATGCTGTTTTTGGTCTTTCAGAATGAGGACGTACCAATGGCTGGTATATTAATGAACACTTTACAAACAGTGTCTATTAAACTTAATTCAAGCATTTCCATATAAAGCAAACTAAACAGAAAAAGAATGTTTTGATAACAAAACATGAGTAGATTCCTAAGCACAGCACTTTGGTCATTACAGAAATGCTTTCCAGGGTTTTCCAAGCTCACTGAAGGTGTGTCAGCAGAACTTGCAAATCACAAAAGATGCCTTTCCTGAGGAATTAAGATGAAAATTTGGTATAGGATTGGGGATAACATAATTTCAACTTCAGATGCTGAAATATCCAAATTCTCCACTTCAGCTGGATTCCAACCACGTGAGAACGTATTGAGAAATTAGGTCTGTCTCAGACAAAGTTAAGTTGAGAAGTCTGGAGTGGAAGGGAGGGTTCAGCGACTTCCTGGATGGCGAAGTCCCCTGGGCTTTCCCCAGCCCTATGGTGGTGACCCTCACCTGGAATTGCCGCACGCATGAACCATACCTGAGACCCCATCTGCTCAAAGGAGCACAGGCCAAAGGGACCCAGCCCAGATGGGTTGGCCTATATTCTAGCCCATGTTCTGCATTCAATTCTGTCTGACTTAGTGATCCCAACAAGCAGGCCGTGGGAACATGGCTGTCCTGCAAAGGCTTCCACTTTGAAAGTTGTGTCATGGTCCCTTAAATTTCATCCTCTGCTCCCGTTATTGATTTTGGATCAATCCTTCAGTGATTACTCTAAGTCCCTTTTGAGCAGACGCACACCTGTACCCTCCCCCTTCTAAACACACAAGGTTTCCAATGTCCTGTTTCCACTTTGGGATATGGTGTCCCAGACCCAGTCCTAAAATAAATGGTCATAAGGGACTGGATTCAATGAAAGGAGCCAATTATTTTGCATAAACTAAAACCAAAGATTCAACTGTGTGACTAATTGAAGAAGGCAGCACTTGAGTGGGAGGCAGGGAAAGGGAGATGAGGGAAGAGTGCGGGGTTCCAAGCAAAGGGAGATAGACATCGTCTTGAGAAGTGAAGAATTCACAAGCAACTTCTCAAGTAAACAGTCTCTTAGAGCCTCACCTACCTGTGACTACAAAATAAATTGCATTTCTTCTTAATATCACATTTTATTTATTACCTATGCATTTATTTTTGATACTAGGGATTGAACCCAGGGGCATTCTACCTCTGAGCTACATCCCAGCCCTTCTTATATTTTATTTTGAAATAGGGTGTTGCTAGGTTGCTGAAGCTGACCTCGAACCTGCGATCCTCCTGTTTCAGCCTCCCAAATACTGGGACTATAGGTGTGTACCACGGCACCCAATAAAAACAATGTCATGTTTTTAAAGCAAAATCCCCTGGTGCTCTAACTGCCAGTACTAGCACCCTCTGAGGGTGTCTCCCCAAATATTTGTTAGCGTACTTTAAGATACAACTCGTGTTAATTATCTGTTGTTACGTAACAATCACATACTAGCAGTCTGAAACAATATGTGTTTACTATTCCACAGTTGCAGCAAATCAGGATCCAAGTACCACTTAGTTGGCTCCTCTGCTTCCCGGTCTCCCACAGGCTGCTACCCAGCATCAACAAGGGCCAGGGGCTCCTGGCAAGGCTGGACTGGGGAGGATCCACACCCAGGCTCAGGTGGCCACCTGCAGGGTTCAGTTCCTTGCAGGGTGTTGACCAGAGCCCACCCTCAGTTTCTTGCCATGTGGAAAGTCCTGGTAAAAGGCCCCATCCCATGACTGATCACCACATCTCCACCTGAGGCATCCCTGTGTGGGTCACTTCCTTGGGGAGCCAGGTCAGCGGTCCCTTTGAGATTAAAGGGTGATTTGAAGATATTCTAATCTCCATCCCATAAGGCAAAAAAAGCCTTTTCGATCCCAAAATGTCTGACTTCCCAGCTTCAAAATTGTGCGAAGTTGGTTAGCCACCAGGTCCTCTTACACTGTCCCCAGAGCGTCAGGAGAAGGAGACCCTAAGGAGACCTGGTCATATTATTCTCATGGGACATCAGTTGCTGTGGATTTGTTTACTGGAGGCTATGGCAGCCCTTCAACATACTTAGTTTACCCTCACACCTTCTAAAGCTCAAGTGTTACTTTCTTCTACTGTTCCAGGAGTTTAGCAATTGCAGTGCGCCCACTTCTCTGTGGAGCCAGCATGTTGCAAAGGCAGATTCATGATAGGAGCATGACGTATGCGTCTCCCTGTTGACCACAGATGTCCTCTTCCATGAAATATCAGATACCGCCAGCCATGGCACACCTGGGAAGGAGAGAGGGAGTCTTGTATGAAGGACGCCTAAGCGACGGCACCTAATCCAATCCCGTCCCCAGTTCCTATCATGTAGCACTTCAAAAGGCATGTGATGGGTGCTGCCTTGTGTGGTATGTGTCCCTTTTCATAGGGACAGCTTGGTGGGGAAGGCGATGAGGAAGCCGAGGGCTTCTTCCCGTGGTCTGCATGGCAGAAGGGCCCACACCACTCTTCCGGAGCATCTTGGTAGGTGCAAAGTGTAGATGGCAAAGGATCTTAATGGCTAAGGGTGGAAGAATGCTTCTTTTCTTGCTTTAGCTTGGTGTGTGGAAAACGAGAGGATGCCAGACGAAAACACTGCCAAACGCAAATTTATGCACTTCAAAGAATTTTTATTTTTTCAATCAGAGGAGGCATGAAATCCCAGAATCTGGACTCTCTTATTTCAGTTCCACGGCGTCAAGTTGCTGATGGTGCAGTCTTTCCTCGGGTTTGTTTGGAGAAAGCAGCAAACGTATAAAAAGGAAAACCCATATTTTACCCAAATGAGCTCCCTGCATTTGCAGAGTGTGATTAGTTGCAGCCATGTTGGGACCAGAATATTCTCACACTCCTGGAGGGTGGCACTCTGCGACCCTTTGGTCTCAGGCCTGGCTAAAGCCCAGACCAATGAGGAAGCAGAACTCAGAAATAACAGAGACTCTGGGCTGGCATGTTGGGAAGGCAGGCCGGGCAGTGTGGGGACACTTGGCTGGCTCTGCTAGCTCACGGGACCCAGTGGGTGAGAACGAGGCTTGCTCCAGGCAGGCAGCCCTGCCCCAGGACCCACCCCACCACCCAGCCAGGTGCCCCATGCAGGGAGCACGTGTGACCCCCCCCCCCAGCATCCAGGTCCACCCATCCTTCAACTCCCTCCCTTCACACTGACCCCGTGCTTCCTGGTGTGCATTACAGATACATGGAATTCCTTCCTTCCTGAATTGGAGGGGTGCCTACTGTGGCTGATCAGAGTCCCCAGGGAACTGTGGGGAAACAGGTTAAGCTCCTTTCCGTCTTTTAACTATACCAACCATGGTATCTCCTTTGGAGGCCTCATGTATATTTCCTAAAGGAAGCATGATGCTACTCATACAACTTAACTATCTCAGAAATTAGCAGTGAAGCTGACACTGTTAGTCATTTCAGCATGCAATGCTGGGCTTCAAAAAAGCCCAGTGTGCAGACACAGTTATACATATCTTTTTTGCAAAATTTAATTTTACAAAACAGAGCAGTTAAAAGAATGTAACCATTCTGATTTTAAGAGAAGGAGAACCTGGTGTGGTGGGGCACACACGTAATCCCAGTACTTAGGAGACTGAGACAGGAGGATCACAGGTTCGAGGACAGCCTCAACAACCTAGCAAGACTCTCAGCAACCTACTGAGACCCTCTTTCAAAATAAAGAATAAAAAATTGGGCTGGCAGTGTAGCTTGGAGGTAGAATGCCTCTGAGTTCAATCCCCAGTACCGCAAAATAATAATAATAATAATAATAATAATAATCAAAATAAAAAATAAAAAAGATTGGGGTTATAGCTTGGAAGCTTGAAGGTAGAATGCTCCTGGGTTCAATCCCCAGAACGGGAGAGACAGACAGACAGAGAGAGAGAGAGAGAGAAAGAGAGAGAGAGATCCACTGCCTGAAGGGGAGTTCTTTTGTTGTGAGTGAGCTATATCATTAACATAGACCAAACACACTTATGTCTTTCCACAATTTATTGAATAATAATAAACACGAGCTACTCCACTTCCATTGGTTGTTCTTCACTGAGCACTTGTGGGTCACTTGGAAGCCACAGACCCGGCCACCTCAAGTTCTTTTATTCCAATCTTAATTTCTAATATCTAGAACATTCAACTCACACGTCATACATTGCAAGATGATATAAGGCTAAGAAAAGGTTAAGGTGGCCATAAGGGTTCAGGCTTTTCCAAGAACAAAGGCAGAGAGTAGATGCAAATGCAGTCACTGTAGAGTGTAAGTGGTCAGAGAAGAGTTTTAACGAGCCAGTCCCGCGGATTCCTCAAAGCCCAGGGTCCAGGTGGTCGGCAGTTTCAGTGTCAGCTTAGAATGGGCCTTGCATAGCCGGGCATGGTGGTGCATGCTTTAATCCCAGTACTTGGGAGGCTGAGACCAGAGGATCCAGGTTCGCGGTCAGCCTCAGCTACTTAGTGAGGCCCTCCGCAACTTAGTGAGACCCAGTTTCAAAATAAAGTATAGAAAATAGGGCTGGGGGTGTAGCTTGGAGGTAGAATGCCCCTGGGTTCAATCCCCAGTACCGCGGAAAAAAAAAATGGGCCTTGTGTAGTCATCTTGGGCAGGAGAGACCATGCTGAGCTGAAGCCCAGGGACAGAGAATCAGAGGTTCGTTGCTGTGGCAATTTTCCTGAGCAAGGCTCCTAACGCATGACCAGATGATGGGGTCAGGGTGTCGCTGTGGCCAGTCTTGGGGTACTGCTCCTTTCATGGTTTGCAGGTGAGGGGTTGCTTCATTCGATGGTCTGGTGTTTTGGGTTCCTTTGGGTTTTTTGTTTTATTGTTTTGGTACTGGGGATTGCGCCCAGGGACATTCTACCTCCAAACTACACTCCCCAGCCCTATTTTTATTTTCATTTTGAAGCAGGGTCTTGCTAGGTTGGTGAGAGTCTCACTACTTGCTGAGACTGTCCTCATACCTGCAATCCTCCTGCCTCAGCCTCCCAAGTACTAGCATTACAGGTGTGTGCCACCATGCCCGGCTGTCTGATGTGTTTGATAAGCTCGTAGGCCTGGTTTTTCTGATATGGGGTTGATGCACCCACCCATCCATGTGCTACTGATTTAATTTGATAAATTCATAGGTGGTCATTTTTATTAGCATGATTCATTTGCTTATCAGACTGGGCCTTGTGGTTGTGGTGTGTAGATGGTGGTTGTTAACTTGTACAAACAAGGTGTAGAGTCATTCAACCTTGGTACCTGTAATCAGAATGGAGTAACTCAAGGCAAACTACTGCTTTACAAAATGGACTAACTCAGGGCTAGGCACAGCCTGAAAGGTGCTGTTCTGTTCCTCATGGAGTAGCTCTGAGCAGGGCACAGCCTTCTCTCCACATTTTTATTTCCTTCCTTCCTTCCTTTTAATTTGAGAAATTTCAAACATACTGCATTAGGGAGACTAGTTCAATGAGCCCCCCCCCCATTCATTCAGCTCTAACAGTTATCAACATTTTACCAATCCAGATGTCAGGGAGCTAGCAAGATATAAATTTAACCCGCAAAGATTGATTTCTATCCAGGTTTTTGTAACCACATCTACCAGGTAAAGAAAGATACTTTTGAATTCATTTCCTGATCTTAACAAACGAGAAAGACTTTATTTCTCAGTTGGTCCCTCACTGGCTTCTCTGTTCTCAAGGGGTTTCTGAACACATATTCCAGGCTTCATCTGGACACCTCTCCTCACCGTCTGGAGCCACATGTGGTTTGCAGAGAGAAATTTCCTGCAACCAGGAACCCAGAGATCTACCCTCGACTGTGCTACTGAGCCAGTCAGTGGTTAACAGCTGGCCACTGGTGTGACCCAGTCGCAGGATCTCTCCCATGACCCCAATTCCTTCCTCTACAGAATGTGAGTAACTGCCGGATGTGCACTCCAGGATTCTGAGAGAGGCAACTCCTGGTTGCAGAGTGCACACTGATTGCTGGATAGTTCTATTGCCACCATCATTTGTTCCAGTGTTGTCAAATACCCAACACTGCCTAACGTCTGCTTGTTCAGGCATTGCTTTGCTTATTCTCTGTTTTATTCATTGTCCATCTCCTCTAACCAGAGGTAAATTCCCGGGACATAGGAGATGTCTCTTCTTTGTTTACCATCGAATCTCTGTGCAAGATGGCCTCCGCCTCCGATGGCAGACTGTCTGGTAGGTCAGATGGGATATGGCTTATAAAAACATCAAGTGCCGTAAATGCAGGCTGTTGTTTTTATGGTGTTGCCTTCACTGGCTCTTGACTTCCGAGCCCTGTGTTTTCCAGATGTTTCCCCAAAAACAGAGCTGGGAGAGGAGTTTAGCCGCCAGCTCGCCTTCCTTCCCAGACAGCAAGTTCTTCTACAGTTCACACTGAACCGTTGGGCTTGCTGAGCTGTTGTATCCCACAGGAGACCCAGAGGCTCTGCACCTCGCCAGGTGTCTGATCAGTATTTGTTCAGAAAACACCTTTGCTGTTTAAAGTTTATAATGAATCTACCACTTCCTTTGGGAAGCCTGTATGTATGGCAGAGGCACATGTGGCAGACTGTATTTTTCAAAGATGGCTGAACAGTATATTTCCCATCCCACATACTCTTACAGCGTGATTCACCTCATCCCCACAGTGCCTCCCTGTGAGCCAGGGTAGACTTTTGTAACTGTCTTGGCCAATGGAATATTCTGGAAGAGATGCCACATGGCTTCCAAGGCTGGGTCGTGGAAGATGTACAGCTCTGCCTGGCTCTCTCTCTTTCTCGGGACAGTGACCATGTTTGAGGAAGCCCAGGCCACATGGAGAGGTCACACATGGTTGCTCTGACTCACGGTCTACAGCTGACAGCCACGTGTGAGAGCAATGTGCCTTCAGCTGGTCTCAAAACTCTGCCTTTCAGTCTTCTGTCTGTGGCCCCAGTGGAGACAAGCCATCTCTGTGCCCTATCTGAATTCCTGGCCCACAAAAAGTGTGAGAAATAATAAAGGATGATTATTGTTGAAGCCACTACATTTTGGGGTCATTTGTTACATAGCAAACAGATAACTAATACTTCCTGAGACGACTCTGTTTTTACTCAATACAAGAAATGCAGGGGGAGGGGCTGACCGTCTGGTTAGAAGGGTCTAGGAAGTTAACCCTGAAACTATGCTTGCATACCAAGGTACCCTTTACTTGGGGTTACTGGAAATAGGGCTTAATGGGGATCTCCATGCCTGTGCCCATATTTCTATAATTTACCAATCCTGTAAATATACTTAGCAGCCCTTCCCTAACTTCCTCCAAAACTCTTGGAGTTATCCATAATAATAGTTAAATAAGCAGCTACCTTGAGAATGTGACATATTCTTGCATCTACAGTATTATCGGGATCCAATGTGTGCAGGGTGGGAGAGGGGCTGGGATGGGTCCACTTCTGCTCATTGGGGACCCTGTTAATATTGTGTAAATGCTAGAAAGAGCGCCAGCTACTACTTTAGAAGCTCCAGCCATTGGGGACTGGCTAGGAAAAGGCAAGCAATAATGTTTTTGGAGTCTAGCGTTATCACGATTGCCAACATTTTGTGTTAATGTTAGACATCTGGAATAAGACGAGGGCCACTCAGGACATCGCACTAGCGGTCAAGAATCCTCGAGAAGAAATGGCTGCAAAAAAGTGTGTTCTGTAGATGCCTGCAAGTCTCGAAGCTGGTTAAGTATCTGTGGGACACACACCCGGCAGAGGGCACAGCCATCTGAGCGCTTGCCAGTGTTCCTAAACAAGCGACCTTCCATGAGTGGCCTGGCACACGCGGTGTGCTCGAAGCCGCTCCCCTGGATAGCAAGGCTTTTCCAGACCTACAAGAAATAGGTTAGAAACAAAACAGCTTTGGGGAGGGACAGAAATAATGAAGCTGTGTCTTCCGTTTTCCTCGAGTATGCCTTGTTTGACCCATGATTCTCACAGCCCTGTCCCCTAGCACCCCAACACTCCTTCACCCCTCCACCTTACCCAAGAGGGGTATAATCTCAAGTTTACCATTAAATCAACTGAGAAAAACAAGTCTGGAGTTGCAGGTCTCACGTGGGTCTACTGTTGCAAGGAGGGTCAATGAGAAATGTGAGGTTACACCCTTTGTAAGGAATGTTTGAAATTTGTCATTGTCCCAAGTTTGTCATTGTCCTTGAAAGTGTGTGAATTTCTCTCAAAATTGGAGAATGAAGAGGGAAAGTTCAGAGTTAAAAAGTAAGGAAGGTAAGTTTGGGGCTGGGGCAGGATCCTTTCTAACACACACACACACACACACACACACACACACATACACACTAGAGATTGAACCCAGGGGCAT
>PVJS01064429.1:0-10231 GCA_004027185.1 Glis glis | reverse complement strand
TTCAATTAAACAAATAATGATTGAATTAATTGATATGCATGCATATTTGAGATGCTATACAACTATAAGATAAGACACACCTCCCAAACCTCCCTAATAAATTCATGGAACATTTAAAATATAGCATGATTTAGGCTACAAATAATATGCAATGTCTTCCATAGCACTGTAGTAAAGTCCATATTTTATGCCTACAATTCAATAAAACTACAAATAGGCAGTGTTATGAGGAGGATGATAGAGTAGGAAACCATGGGCCCTCCTTTTCCCAACAAATCCACAGATTCAACATCAATTCATGAACAAATTAGCTTCATAAAAAATCCAGAAACTAATTATAACACTCCTGTAATCCAGACAAATGCAAAACCATAATCATTGAAGCTGGTAGGGAAATTTGGGACACTCTCTTGCACCGTACAACAGGGAAGAGACCTTTTACCTCCCAGCTTCTCCCAGCAAAGAAGTTGATTCTTGTATCTTAGTGCCTTGATTTTCTAAGGAGAATCTCTGGAGGGTGGATTTCTGTCTTGCCATTCTTGAATATGTGACAAGATCAACACATTATCCTGATGGAGAATAGAGATGACAACTTGGACTGATAAATTCCAAATAATCTTCCCCCTTGCTCAGTATGGAGTGCAGTTACAAAATTTCCAGTTCTCACATACTCCCTAGGGAGGGAAATATATGATCCCTGTGTCCAGTACTTCACCTTCTCTGGGGCTACCATAGAACTAGCATGTATGTTGCCAGTGTTGGAGCTCTTAAGTGTCTAGCATACTCTGGGTGCCTAATGGAAGACAGAGATGGCAGCAGGATGATTGGCAGTTGCCATAAGTCCTCCTACCTGTTCACCACAGAACAAGTAAATAAAAATCCTAGCTCTAGGCTTCCCTTTAAGGGAGAAAAAGAGTTAATCAGTGTATCCAATGCTCCAACTTCCTGAGGTATGCCCAAAGTAAAAGACAAAGAATTTTGAAAGCAGCAAAATCAAATCCATTTGTTACATGCAAGACAACTTCCATAAGACTATCAATGGATCTTTTTAGCAGAATCCTGGCAGGCCAGGAAGAGAAAGGGATTATATATAAAAAGTTGTAAAAGAAAAAAAAACACCTGGCAAAACTGTCCTTGAAAAATTAAGGAAAAAGAAAGTATCCCAGACAAATAAAAGTGCAGGGTGTTCATCATCATTAGACCCGCCATACAGGAAAGGCTAAAGGGAGCTCTTCAGGTTTAAATAAAATGATGCTAAATAGCAACTCAATAGCAACAGAAACTGTTAAATGTACTGATATAGGTAAATATATAAACAAATACAGAATGTTACATTACTGTAATGGTGGTAGGTAAATCATTCTTAACTCTACTATAAAAGTTAATAATGTATTGAATATTATAACTTTTAAAAGATACATGGTATAAACAGTTATTTATTGAGATAAAAATAACATAAGGTGTATTGGGAGAAATTAAAGTAAGACTTTTTGCATGTGATTTAACATAAGTTCTTATCAGTTTAAAAGCAAGTCACAAAAAATACATATAGAAATAATACAAAAGAAAAAAAATCAAAGCATATCAAGACCAAAATGAACAAAAAAGAAAAAAGAGAGCAGAAAAGGAAGACAAAAAATAAAAAATTAAGAGAAAATAGCAAAATGGCAATAGCAAATCCTTCCATACTAGTAAATACTTTAAATACAAATGGTTGCTGTTTAACCACAATCAAATGACAGAATGGTCTATCGAAAATCCCACTAGTTACTGTCTACAACATTCACTTTATGCTTAAAGACACATACAGGCTGAAAGTGACGAAGTGAAATAAGACAGTCTATGAAAATGATAACCAAAAGAGATCCGGGGTAGCCATACTTATATCAGAAAAAGTAAACTTAAGTCTAAAACTGGCATGATGTGTAATTACAATGCACCAATAAAGGAATACTAAAAAAGAATTTGTATACAGAATTTATAAAACACTAATGACTGAATAATAATATAAACAATCCAATAACATATGGGTAAGATATTTTATCAGTGTCTTAAAGAAAATTTTGAATCATTAAATATATGAATACTTGTTTGTCATCATTATTCATAAGGGGAAAGCAAATTAAAACGACTATGAGAAGGCCAAAATTCAAAAAAAATTTAAAAATTGACAATACTAAATGTTGATGAGGATATGGAAGAGTTGGAACTCTCAGATCTTTCTCCTAGGTGGGTATACAGGCAACCCCTTTAGAAAATAGTTCAGCAGTATATATGTATAAAGTTACATGTATACTTACTATATGACCCTGATATTCCACTCCTTAGGTATTTATCAAAAAGAAGAGAAAATATGTGTCCATCCCAATACCACCAAAAACAAACTACCATGTTAATAAATACAAAAATACAATGTTTGTAAATGTTTTATTCATAATAATTCTGAACTTGAATCCACTTAAATGTCTATCAACCTGTGGATGGTGAAAAATTATATCTATACAATGGAATACCACTTAGCATAAAAAAGGAATAAAGTACTAATGCATGTAACAACGTAGGTAGATCACAACACTAGTAGGCTGAACAAAAGACATGAGATGCAAGAGTACACACTGATTTTATTCCTATGGAATTCTAGAACAGGCAAAGCTAATCCGTAGTGTCTAAAAGCAGATCAGTGGTCACCTAAGGTCGGGCATTGGCAAAGCATAGACCAAAAGGATCCAGAGAGATCCTTGTGAGTGGGAAGAGATTTTACGTCTTGAGTGGAATACTGATATATACTGTGGAATACTGTATATACCATAAATCAATATATTTGCTGAAGGCACTTAACTGGACACTTACTTTTTATTGTGTATAAATTATACCTCAGTACAGTTAATCTTAGAAGAAAAAAAATTGCGGAGGCCATTTCTTTAGTAACTTCAAATATTAAAAATGTCAAAAACCCCATTTTATTTTTATTTGGTGCATTGTAATTTTGCATTATATTGAGGTATTGAATGTCAGAAAAATACATGCACATGACTCTTGATGCCCTCCCCCCCCCCGTGCATGTCTCTGATATTGGAATTGGTAATTTTGTGAACATTCGTAGCATTATTCCAACTTCCAACTGTTACATTCCATATGACTTTGCTCCCCCTCCTCCATTCCCTAATCCCCCTCAGTCATTCCCCTGGAGTCTGCTCAGTTATCTGATGTTGCCCTTATTTCTGAAATTTCTCTAGCTTCCACATATAAGTGAAAACATACATTAACTCGTTCTTTGGGACTGGCTGTACTCGCTTAGTATAATATTCTCGAGTTCCATCCATTTTCCTGCAAATAGCATGATTTTGTTCTTCTTTATGGCTGAGTAAAATTTCATTGTGTGTATATATCAGTTTGGCAATCCATTCATCTGTTGATGGACAACTAGGTTGCTTCCATAATTTGGCTATCATGAAGTGTGCTGCTATGAACATGGATATGCAAGTATCATTATAATATTCTGATTTCAATTCCTTTGGGAAGTTGCCCAGGAGTGCTATCACTGGGTCACATGGTAGTTCCATTCCCAATCTTCTGAGAATCCTCCACCCTGATCCCCAGAGCAGCTGTACTAGTTATCAAAACCCCATCCATTAAAGTATTAGAAGACTTAAACAACTCTATAGACCAAAGGACCTCATAGACAAAATAGAACACTTCATGTAAAACCGGCAGTATAGGTCGGGCATGGTGGTGCACGCTTGTAATCCCAGTACTTGGAGACGGAGACCGGAGGATCTGGGTTCGCGGCCGGCCTCAGCTATTCAGTGAGGCCCTCCGCAACTTCGTGAGACCCGGTTTCAAAATAAAGTACAAAAAATAGGGCCGGGGGTGTAGCACGGAGGTAGAACGCCCCTGGGTTCAATCCCCGGTATTGCAAAAAAAAAAAAAAAGTAACAGTATTAAACATTCTTCTGAAGCATATATTTTTTCTGTAGAGATTTAAAATAAACACAACAAAGTTTGTTTTGTTTATAGATATATTAATAAGAATGGTGTAGGTTGTGCTGTGGTAAAAACAAGGACAACAAAACAATTTTAGATGTTTAAGCACCAAAAGTTCATTTTTCATTTGTGTTGATATCAATTGAAGGTTCACAGAAGGTTGCTCCCCCACTGTATCCTTATTCTGGTGCTCAGGCAGATAAAAAAGCCACTATCTGGAAAATTGTAGGTTGGCATGAGTGGTGGAAAAAAGAGCTTTTGAGCATCTCACATGAATAATTAAATGATCTGGCCTGGAAATGGCACATTTCACTTCAAATCATAACTTAATGACTAGAAATAAAGTTAGAATATTATAGCAATACATGTATATCCAGGTGTATAGCAGCACAATTCACAAGAGCCAAATTATGGAACCAACCTAGGTGTCTACCAACAGATAAATGAATAAAAAATGTGGTATATACACACAATGGATTTTACTCATCCATAAAGAACAAAATTATGCTATTTGCAGGAAAATGAATGGATCTTGAGAACAGCATGCCAAGTGAGGTGAGCCAGATTCAGAAAATAAAGGGCCACATGTTTTCTGTCATATGTGAAAGATAGAGAGAAAATAGGAAAGAAAAGGGACCTCATGAAAATAAGGACAGAGACCAGTAGAGTAGTGGACGAGGACTGGGAGAGGGAGGAGAGGAGGGTAAAATAAGGCTTGAGGAAGGAAACAAACCAAACAATGTTATGTTTGTATATGAATGCATCACTTCCAATTGTGCTAGCATATATGGGGAGGAAGGCAGGGGAGGGATGTGGTGTGTGGAGGGAAACACACCAAGAGATGTTCTGTACATACCTGAATGTATCACTTTTAATCTCACTATGATATACAACTACAATTTACCAATCAAATATTTAAAAATAAAAAGAAATAATCGTACAGTATCATTCAACACAATTAAATGCCACCCTATTGTATATTCAAAATCTGAGAGTTAAAATATTTCATGCATAGAATTAATTACTAAAATGAGTATACCGGGCATGGTGGCGCACGCTTGTAATCCCAGTACTTTGGGAGGCGGAGACCGGAGGATATGGGTTCGCGGCCAGCCTCAGCTGGCTCTCTCTCTCTCTCCCTGTCTCTCTCTCTCTCTCTCTACCTAGTGAGGTCCTCTGCAACTTCGTGAGACCCGGTTTCAAAATAAAGCATAAAAAAATAGGGCCGGGGGTGTAGCGCGGAGGTAGAACGCCCCTGGGTTCAATCCCCGGTACCGCAAAAAAAAATAAATAAATAAATAAACAAATAAATAAATAAAATGAGTATGTGTAGACACCAAATCTAGGATACTGCTAGGCAGCATGGAGGAGGGATGAATAATGGCAGGTTTCAAAGGGGTCTCCATTCTATTTTCAATGTTTTATTTGTTAAAGAAGGAAAGGGAAATTTGAATGAAATATGGCAACAAATTGAGATTTGCCAAAGCTGGATAGTAGGTAGGTAGAATGTCCCTGGATTCAATCCCTAGTACAACAAGATATCAATGCTTCATGTGTCTATAAAATGGCAACTAAAATAAAATATTTTTGAATCTTCAGATTAAAAACTATATATGTGCGTATATATATTAACAGAAAGGAAAGAACATGAGGAAAACTGCTGATGGGAAATTTTTGGGATGTGAACATATTCACTCACTGTTGCTAGTGTAAATTCTTCTAGCTTTTTGGGTGGGCAATTAGCATTGGGCTTTCTTATGAAATTAAATATATGACTCAAAATAAAAATATTTCTTAAATTTTCAAAATTAACTCTAGGAAAAAGAAAAGAATTCTTGCTATTATTTAAATTTGTTTTCAAAATACTATGTAATGCATTTAGAAAAGCCATCAAAATAATTTTACATATCAGGAATAGAGGTAATAGAATACAAAATTAATATGTAATTAATATATTTTATATACAAACAAAAACAAATTTCAGATAGTATTGAATGAGATTCTTTACATGTAAATCTTGACCCAATGATTCCAAAGTTCATCTGGAGGGAAAACATGAAAGAATAGCCATCTAAATACTGGTTAAGGACAGTATTGTTAAGAGATTTGTCACACCAGATGTGAAAAATATTCTAATGCTGTCATCAATGAAATTATGTTATGGAAATGTAGACTAAACAATGTTAACAGATTAGAGAGATAAGACATCTATCTAATCATATGCTGTAATTAGGTATATAATGAAAGCAGAATTTCAATCTCTGGGGAAAAGGTGTACTAATCAATAAATCATTTGAGTGAAACTGGTTTTCTAATTAGAAGAGTAATAGTAATAAGACTGAGTTCAGCTAATATTAATTATTTGCTGCGATGTCCAAAGTCATGTTCTAAATTCTTTGAAAAGATTCTTTCATTTTCATCACAAACCTGTGAGCTATGGAGTATGATTATCCATTTTCACAGATGAAGAAACAGACTGTAAGAGGTTAAGAGATTTTCTCAAGGTCACTTGGCTATTAAGTGGTGAAGCCCCAACCTTAATACAAGTCTTTCTTACCATTGAGCCAAAGCACAAGCTGCTAAGTTTGATTACTACCTCACAATGCCCTCAAATAAATTCCAGATAGATCGCATATTTAAATGTTAAAAATTAAATTGTAGTCTAAGGAGATATATGTGAATGATTTTATGATCTTGATGTGGGCCATACCCTTCTAAGCCTCACTAGCATATCAAGAAGCTATAAAAATTGATAAGTACAATGACATAAAATTCTAAAGCTTCTTTTCAGCTAAAAAATACCATGATGAAAGTTAGAAGCCAATCTGGGAGAAATTATTTGCAATACATTTGACAGACTAATTTCCTTAATATTCAAAGAGCTTGTATAAATCATAACTAAAAAGTTGAGCAACATTATTTAAAAAAGGGCAAAGAATATGGAAAGACAATTTAAAAATAAGAATTGAAAATGGTTATTGAAATGAAAAGATGCTCATCTTCACTAGTTATCAAAAAGGCAGATTAAAATGAGATACTTTTCACCTTTCATACTGTTAATGAGGGGAAATGTTAACAAAGATGAAAAAGCAAGAGGACTCATGCTGTCAGGAAAGCCATGATATGTGGGTGTATTTGTGCACTGGTGGGAATGCAAATTGTTCCAGTCTTACTCAAAGGGCAATTAGCATTGTGCCTCAAAATTTTAAAAATTAAATATTCTTTTTCTCAGACGATCTTCTAGGAATAATTTCTAAGATGATAGCATAAAAGATACAAAGGTGTATGCGAAAGCATAATCACGTCAGCATCACTTTAAACAGGAAGCATTTGGCTTAAAAAACCTAAATGCCAATTATGAAAAGTGTGGCTCTTTAAAGTGCTGAAATTTCATGAAATAGGAAAATGTTCAGCAGGTATGAAAACAGTTATGTGAACAGACATAAAACGGGGTTTACACAAAGTGCTATGCACATGTATGTCTATATCACTTTGAACCTCACTGTAATGTATAATTACAAAGTTCCAATAAAACTATAAAAAGGGGGCTTACAATACACTGATACTCTAATAAGTTAAAAATCAAGACACCAAACAACATATGTGCTACAAACTTATTTGTGTTAAAGTGCATGTATGCATGCACACGTGTAAATACATGAATGTATGATTAACAAATATTGCCTCTTGTTTCTCTCATTAAGGTCTATTTCCACAGGGTATCTAATTCAATGAAACAGCAGTCTATCATCTCAGATATTCACAAAGCAACTTTTCTGGTTACTTCATACTCTTGAAAAGTGCTGTAGTGGAAAATACATTCATAATGCATGGGAAAACTTATTAAATCACTATTTCCTTCTCTCCTCTTCTCTACCTCCCTCTAGTTATTCAGTGCTTCAATTCCTGTAATTGAAAGTTTATTCTTAGAAGTCTCTGGTGTATCTCATGCTGTAGGTTTAATAGCCATAGAGGGAAAAATAGAATATATTCTCATTCCCAGTATCTCTCCTCACATTTCCAGGTACAAGGCTCATACAGAATTAACATGATAGATCCTCTATTACTCAATTGCAGGTGGTAAAGAGATAAGATATGGTGGAGGCGGGAAATTAAAGGAAAAAAGGTCTGGACAGATATAAATATAAATATATAGATACATATATATTCATAACCAAAGCTTCCTGGACATTTCCCAAGGCAAAATAGATTAATTTGAGTGTATTGCAAGGTTCTCTACTTTATAATGTTCTTAATACAAGAATTGATTATATACTATTAGGAAAGAAGAGATTCTAGAACTTTCCTGACTCTAGAACTTTCCTGTTAGCCTTTCCTATATATACTATAAGAGCTTATGATAATGAGCTGTAAAATCATACAGAATTGATTGAATTATATGTGGACATTTTTACATGGTTTTAGACTTTATTAGCATTTTCCAACCTTGGTACTATTGATGATTTGTGCTAGATAATTCTTTATAACTGCTAGGGGTGTGGTATGACCTGTGCACAATAGAAACCTCAGCATCTTCCCTAGCCTGAACCCATGCCAGGAGGACCTCTCCCAGTACCACCCCACCCCTGGTTGTGAAGGTCAGAAACGTCACCATTGTTACATACATCACAGGGGGAAAAACTGCACCTCATTGAAAACCACTGGAATTGGCACAGATCTCACTATGGAGCATAAGACTGAATATACATATAGATATATGCATATATATGTAAATGAATATGTATATATAATATTTTGTCACCTTAAATTTTGAGTTAAATTTTGTTTCTTTCCTCAAGGCAGAATATAACTCATACTGGGCTTATTTCTGTATACTTCTAGACTGATGGAAGGAATCAGAGAATTATATAAACTCCCTGGTGAATTCAACATCTGCCCATGCTCTCTGAATATTTTCTAGGACTGAACTCACTGAGCAAGTGAACTTGAAGACGCAGCTGAATAGAAAGAGTCAATGAGAATACAAAATAAAGAAAAAATACTAACACCAAAACACTTGCTAGTTTAGAAGCCCATACTACAAACTTACTTTAGGAGAATTTCTTAGCATGCCCAAAACTTCCTCTTGCTTTCAGAAGAATGTCGTACACTTAGGAAAATCTTTGATGATATATTGGCATCAGATCCATCTTCACCACTAGGAGCTACCAGAATTAATCAATAGCAAAAAGAAAAACAAAGTAAAGAAAAAAAAACAAGGATCTTAGAGTAATGCTCTTATTGCTGAAACTGACCAAGACATACAAAAGGAAAGCTTACAAAGGACTTAAAGTTAAATCTTAGTTCAAATATTAGCTTTCAGAGTGATTTTCAGGAGACTTTCTTGGAACAATTGTGGAACCTAATCAAATACCTCTAAGAGGTCATTTGTACATCTGCCATCTTCAGAAATACATGAAAACTCTTAATTCCTCTAGGTTTCTCATTTTTTGTAAAATATTCTCTTGTAGGTAAATCATCTCACTGAATATCTCTGCATTTCGGAAAAGTAAATTTTTGTGGTATTGTGGGTAAAACCCAGGAGCATTCTACCTCTGAGCTATACCCCAAGCCCTTTATAATTTTTTTTTGAAACAGGGTCTTATTAAGTTGCTGAAAGCCTCACTAAGTTGCTGAGGCTGGCCTCAAATCTGTGATCATCCTGTCTCAGCCTCCCAAGTACTGGGATTATAGGCATGAACCACCACACCTAGCTCAGAAAAATAATATTTTGGGTAGCTTAAAATGTACTTTAGCCTGTTGCAGTGGCACATACATATAATCCCAGTACTTGGGAGGCTGAGACAAGAGGATCACAGAATCGAAGCCAGCCTCAGCAAATTAGCATGACCCTCAGCAACTTAGCGAGAGCATTATGTTAAGTGAGATTAGCCAGTCACAGAAAGTGAAGGGTCATATGTTTTCTCTCATATGCGGAAGCTAGGGAGTAATTGAGATAAGAGAGGGACTTTATGTAATGTAGGAGAAACTCCAGTAGAACAAAGAAGGTGGTCTGGGGGAGGGAGAATTAGTGGAGGAAATACTTCCACTGACATTGTGTACATATGTGAGAATACCAATGCCTATCTGAATACCATGTGTGGGGAAGGGGAAAGTGGGAAGGGAGCTTGCAGAAAGCCTACCAAGTGCTGTGTGCATGTATGTCACTGTTACTATGAACTACATTATAATGTGAGATTACAATGCACCAATAACCAATAAAAGTATAAAAATAAATAAAATAGGG
>PVJS01064428.1:0-10232 GCA_004027185.1 Glis glis | reverse complement strand
AGGAGAGAGAGAGAGAGAGAGAGAGAGAGAGAGAGAGAGAGAGAGAGCGCTGAGGCTGGCCGCGAACCCGGATTCTCCAGTCTCTGCCTCCCAAAGTACTGGGATTACAAGCGTGCGCCACCACGCCCGGCATCATTCATAATTTTTAAAAATGTAAGGGACAAAAATCTAAATAAAAACACATGGGAGCTGGGTGTGGTGGCACACACTTGTAATCCCAGTACTTGGGAGGCCGAGACCGGAGGATCCGGGTTCGCAGCCAGCCTCAGCTACTTAGTGAGGCCCTCTACAACTTAGCGAGACCCTGTTTCAAAATAAAGAATAAAAAAACAGGGCTGGGGGTGGAGCTCAGAGGTAGAATGCCCCTGGGCTCAATCCCCAGTACTGCAAAACACACACACACACACACACACACACACACACACACACACGAGAAGCTGGGCACTACCTGAGGGCCAGTTGGCAGGCTCCACCCTGACACCGGGGACATTGCCCGAAAGAGGAGGGAAGCAAGAAGCAGGCCTATAGGGACAAGAGTTGGCTGCCACCCCTCAGCACTCACGTCCAGTTTCATCAGGGTAAGAAGATCCTTCTTGGCAGCTCTGAAGATGGCATCTGTCTTCCCGCTGGTGCCAGCTGAGTCCCAGGGATTCTCCGAGTAGTGGAAAACAGCAGAGGGGTTCTCTGCAACAGTCACGTTTTTCTTGGACTTAAGAACAAAGACAGTGGCCGTCAGGAGAGATGTGAAGCAGGGAGCACGAGAGCTCTGCTGACGGCCCCACAGATGCTGGCGGTTGGAGCACCAGCAAGTGAGGGGTGGCAGGGCCCAGGCGAAGGGCAGGGGGGAGGCAGGGACCTACCTTGCTGGCCACGGAGCTCCGGGGGTGCTCGTCTGAGTGCAAAGAGACCCTGGCACGTTCGCATGCCATCCCCAGGTCTGAGGTGGCCTTGTCATGGCTCCCTACAAACAGAGGGGAGACTGAGCTGACTGCCTACCCACCCACGTGTACAGACACATTGAGGGCGGGCTGAGTGCTCCCTGAACATCTGGCAGCACATTCCTAGTAGATGAGACACAGAGGTCTGGGGGCAAGGCCATCTTTCTTTTTTTGTGTGTGTGGTAGTGGGGATTGAACCCAGGGGTGTTCTACCTCTAAGCCACACCCTCAGCCCTATTTTATTCTTTTGTGTGTGTATGTGAAACTGGGGATTGAACCTAGGCACATCCTACCTCCAAGCTACACCCCCAATCCTATTTTTTATTCTTTATTTTGAAACAGAATCTCACTAAGTTCCAGAGAGTCTCACTAAGTAGCTGAGGCTGGCTGCGAACCTGCGATCCTCCTGCCTCCCATGTACTGGGATTATAAGCATGTGCCATCACACCCGGCTATTCTTTATTTTTAAAAAAGGGTCTAAGTTGCTGAGGGGCTCACCAAGTTGCTGAGGCTGACAGGTCTTTTCATGACTGCCTTAGTCCAGTTTGTGTTGCTATAACAGAACACCTGAAGCTGGCACTTCATAAAGTGAAAGGGTCTATCTAGCTCACAGTTTTAGAAGCTGAATATCCAAGATTGCCCAGCCCATGTGGTCAGCCTCTTGTGAGGCCCTGGCAGGGTCACAACATGGCAGAGAAGCAGACAGGGAAACAGCTGCATACAAAGGGACTGAGTGCATGGGGTAGCCTTTCTTGATGACATCCTGCTCTAGTGAGAACCAGTTCCATCACATGAGGCCTGACCCTCTCCCAGGAGACAGTATTAATCCCCTTAATCCATTCATAAGGGTGGAGCCTATGACCTAATCCCCTCCCACTAGGCCCCATCTCTCACTTTGTGTGTGTGTGTGTGTGTGTGTGTGTGTGTGTGTGTGTGTGTGTTACTGGGGATTGAACCCAGGGGCATTCTGCCTCTGATCTACAACTCCAGCCCTGTTTGTTTGTTTATTGTGGTACTGGGGATGGAACTCAGGGGCCTTCTACCTCTGAGCTACACCCCCAGCCCAATTTTATTTTTTAGTTGGAAACAGGATCTCGCTAAGTTGCTGAGGGCCTCACTAAGTTGCTGAGGCTGGTTTCAAACCTGCAATCCTGTCTTAGCCTTCCAAGTACTGCAATTACAGGCATGTTCCGCACCCAGCTCCTGTCTTTTGTTTTTGTTTTGAAACAGAGTCTCAATAAGTGGTAGAGGGCCTCAAGAAGTTGCTGAGGCTGGCCACAAACCTGCAATCCTCCTGTCTTAGCCTTCTAAGTACTGGGATGACATGCATGGGCCACTATGCCCGGCACCTGTGTGTGTATATGTGTGTGTGTGTGTGTGTGTGGTGCTGGGGATCAAACCCATGGCCTTGCACATTGTGAGGCAAGTGTTCTACCACTGAGCTACATAGCACATGACCAGCCACAATGCACACCTCTTAAAACTTCTCCCACCTCAACACTGCCACTCTCAGGACCAAGCTTCTAGCACAATCACATTTTTTTTTGGTACTGGGGATTGAACCTGGGACATTCTACCTCTGAGCTATACCCTCAGCCCTATTTTATATTTTATTTTAAAACAGGCTCTCACTAAGTTGTGGAAAGCTTTGCTAAGTTACTGAGGCTGGCCACAAACCTGCCATCCTCCTGTCTCAGCCTCCCAAGTATTGAAATTACAAGCATGTGCCACCATGCCTGACTCACAATCAACTTTTTTTTTTTTTGACAGTACCGAGGATTGAACCCAGGGGCATTCTACCTCCGGGCTACACCCCCAGCCCTATTTTTTAAGCTTTATTTTGAAACAGGGTCTCACTAAGTTGCAGAGGGCCTCACTAAGTAGCTGAGGCTAGCCGCGAACACGGATCCTCCTGTCTCCACCTCCCAAGTACTGGGATTACAAGTGTGCGCCACCACACCCGGCTTGCCACAATCAACTTTTAAACATTATTAAATACCCGACTTGGAAAATCTCCAGATCATATCCCTAGATTCTGACAAAGCACATGAGCTTTGGATCACATATCTAGGTTTGAAATCCGTCCACCACATATGAGCTGTTTATCTAAGTGACTTAGCAATAGTTTCTTCATCCAAAACCTAGAATTCATAACACCCATTTCTCAGGGTTGTTTTATAACGTGCACAAGGTCATGTGCATAGCACTTTGCATCAATAGGAGGATATAAATGAGCTGCAAAAACAATACATCACACACACAACACTGGTGAATGTCAACATGTCACTGAGTGAAAGGCACCAGGCACAGGGGCACACGCCGCAGGCCCCATTCCAGGGAAGCGCTAGCAGACCTAAAACCAGAGCCATGGACACACAGAGCCCCTGGGAGGAGGAGGCTGTGGAAAGGGGCATGCAGGCGTAGCTTGACCCATGATGGACACACAGGAGTGCGTCTGTCAGAATTCATAGCGCTGCGCATGTAAACTCAGGGAGCTTCCCTGTGTGCTACTTTTGCCTCAATAAGTACTACCACTAAAATACAACCCTAAAGCTGAAGCTAGCCTGTGGTGACAGGGTCCACAGTGCTTGCTCTGGTGAGGGGAGCTGACTTTCTGGGGTGGGTGAAGGACGCACTCTATTTCTCTATCACTGGCAGCCACATGGGGGCACTTCGGGGACAGGGACATGCCCTGTCTTTTATTAAAACATGAAGCTTTACTAAAAAGAGAAGTGACATCACGAGCTTACAGTCTCTTACTTAAACCAGCTTCAAGCAATCACAGATGGCTGGCATCCAGCCAGGCCTGGTGACAAATGTCTGTAATCCCAACTGCTCAGGAGACTGAGGCAGGAGGATCACAGATTTGAGGCCTGGGTAACTCAGTGAGACCCTGTTGCAAAATAAAAAGGACTGGGGATGTAACTCAGTGGTAGAGCATTTGCCTAGTATGTGCTAGGGGTACAGTTCCCAGTAGTGTGAGGCCCTGGATTTCATTCCCAGCACCATAAAAGAAAAGAAAAGTCAGGCGTGGTGGCGCATGCTTGTAATCCCAGTACTTGGGAGGCTGAGACCAGAGGATCCAGGTTTGTGGCCAGCCTCAGCTTATTGAGGCCTCCACAACTTAGTGAGACCCTGTTTCAAAAAAAAGAATAAAAAATAGGGCTGTGGGTGTAGCCTGGAGGTAGAATGCCCCTGGGTTCAATCCCCAGTACCTCCAAAAAAGAAAAAGAAAAAGAAAAAAAAGCTGGCAGCAGACATCAGACTATGCAGAAATGAAGGGAATGTTGAGTTCTTTGTTTTCGTAATTTTTTTCTTGTGTGTATGTTTGGGGGGAGGGTACTGAGGACTGAACCCAGGGGGCTTCTACCTCTGACCTACACCCCAAGCCCTATTTTATTACGGCTCAGCCACACGTGGCCAGGGCCTCCAGGGAGGACAGCACTGGTCTCAGTCACATGTGGTCAGTGTCCCCAGGGAGGACAGCACTGGTCTCAGCCACATGTGGCCAGGTTCCCCAGGGAGTACAGTACTGGTCTCAGTCACATGTGGCCAGGTTCCCCAGGGAGGACAGCACTGGTCTCAGTCACATGTGGCCAGGCTTCCAGGGAGGACAGCACTGGTCTCAGTCACATGTGGCCAAGCTTCCAGGGAGGACAGCACTGGTCTCTCACATGTGGTGAGTGTTCCAGGGAGGACAGCACTGGTCTCAGTCACACGTGGCCAGGGCCTCCAGGGAGGACAGCACTGGTCTCAGTCACACGTGGCCAGGGCCTCCAGGGAGGACAGCACTAGTTTCAGCCACACGTGGCCAGGGTCCCCAGGGAGGACAGCACTGGTCTCAGTCACGCGTAGCCAGGGTTCCAGGGAGAACAGCACTGGTCTGCAGCAGTCAGAACATCTCTGGGCCGGGGGAGCGTGAACGGGTGCAGTGCTTAGAGAGCCATCAGGCGGGGCCCCCCTAGCCAAGCAGTTGTACTCTGTGACCAGCAGCTCAAACAGAAATGTACACACACAAGAATGAACTACACAAAATATGGATGAGCCTTCAGATATGCTATTGTACAAAAGGGGCCAAGCTCAAATGATGTGCATCATACGGTTTTGTTTCTACAAAGGAAAAGCAGCAAAGCTCATCTATGCCACTAAAATCAGGACGCTGGGTTTCATAACCTAAACATTGCTGTGCCGGTGTCAGGAGCAGGAGGCCTGGCAGTTCACAGCGGCTGATATCTGAGTTTCTTTATCTGGTTTCACTGGTGAGCTCAGTTTATAAAAATTCATCAAACTGCCCACTTACGATATGCATATTCCATATAGATGTTATACAGCCATAACAAGTTAATGAAAATAAGAAATAAGTTGGTGAGGAAACAGACGAATGTACTAATAGAACACAAAAGACAACTTAAAATAGACCTCAGGAGTGAAATGTGCAGGTCAAGGAGATGCACAAAGACAAATACGATCAGTGGTTGTCTGTGGTTGCAAGGTGTGGAAATGTCCTGGAGGCAGATACTGATCAACCCATAATTTTGTGAATATGCTAAAAATCACTGGATTGCACACTTTTAAAGGGTGAACTTTATAGTATGTAAACTATATCTCAAAAAATCTTAAAAATCCATGCAGATTCAGAAACCTAATGCGTAAGACAGCACCAAAAAAAGCCAGAGGGAATGAAAGACTGTTTCACTAGTGGTGTTGGGTAAATTATAGAGAGTGAAGAAAAGCTGAGCTTCCTCTATACACATATGGCTCATACTCCAAGAATGAACTACAGATAAATGAAAGACATGGAACTAACAGAAGAGTGCAGAAGCCAGGTGTGGTGGTGCACACCTGTCATCGCAGTACTTGGGAGGCTGAGACAAGAGGATCACAGGTTCAAGGCCAGCCTCAGCAACTCAGTGAGGCCCTCAGCAACTTAGTGAGACCGTTTCACACACAAAAATAAATAAATAAATAAAAAAATAAATAGGGCTGGGAGTGTAGCTCAGAGGTAGAATGCCCCTGGGTTCAATTCCTGGTGCCAAAAAAAAAAAAAAAGAAGAAAGAAAGAGAGAGAGAAGGAGGGAGGAAGGGAAAAGAGTGCCAAAGAATATATTTATGAAGCACAAAGGAACAAAAAATTAGTAAGACCCAAAACACAAATCACAAGGTACCAAACTGCTGGTTTTCAATAGAGGAACACTGAGGATTTCTGGCTGAGCGGAGGACCCCATGGCTGCATTTTCTGACAGATGGAGACAGGAGAAGGTATTTGCAAAAATTAAGAGTGAGACAGGATCTCTACTATATAAAGAACCAACAGCTGGGTGTGGTGGCGCACGCTTGTAATCCCAGTACTTGGGAGGCGGAGACCGGAGGATCCGGGTTAGCGGCCAGCCTCAGCTACTTAGTGAGGCCCTCCGCAACTTCGTGAGACCTGGTTTCAAAATAAAAGTATAAAAAATAGGGTCGGGGGTGTAGCTCGGAGGTAGAACACCCCTGGGTTCAATCCCTGGTACCACAAAAAAAAAAAAAAAGAACCAACACACAGCAATAAAAGAAGCTAAGAAACCACATGGAACACAGGTAAAGGACATCATCAGATGGGTTTTTTGGTTTTTGTTTGGTACCAAGGATTGAACCCAGAGGTGTTCTACCTCCACACTACACCCCAGCCCTTTTTTATTTTAGTTTGAAACAAGGTCTTGCTAAATTGTTGAGGCTGGCCTCCAACCTGCCATCCTCTTGTCTCAGCCTCTCAAGTACTAGGATTATAGGCCAGGCGTGAGGCACCACACCCAGCACATCAGATTGTTCTTTTTTTTGCAGAACTGGGGATTGAACCCAGGGGCGTTCTACCTCTGAGCTACACCCCCAGCCCTATTTTCTATTCTTTATTTTGAAACAGGGTCTCACTAAGTTGCGGAGGCCTCACTAAGTAGCCGAGGCTGGCCGCGAACCCGGATTCTCTGGTCTCAACCTCCAAGTACTGGGATTACAAACGTGCGCCAGCACGCCCAGCTTCAGATGGTTCTTAAAGAGTGAAAACCTGACAGACTTCAAATTAACCAGATGGTCATGAAGTTGCCAGTTACCCACGAATAACAGCAAAATTAGAGGTGATGACAAGTGAGTGAGTCGGCCCTGGGGCAGGATCATGGCTGCACTTCTGAGTGTGGGCTGGACAGACTTGCAGGTCCACACACAAAGCTGCCTTGGTCTAGCAGCTAGATGCAGGCTGTACACTTCCATGTGGACAGAAGGTTCAGCACAGGCCCCTGTGGGGGACATAGATGCTGGCAGGGATAAGGAGAGAGGCGAAGGAGGGTGCACTGTGCACCAACCAATGGCAATAGCATGTCCTGGCGCAGGCACAGTGAAGGCGGCCCTGAGATCCAACAAGCCAAATAGGGAGAGCAGGCAGCAGCAAGGGCAGGAGCCTCTGGGCACCAGGCAGCACACTGGGCAAGGGCTAAGGGGACGCATGGAGCAAGTTAGTTTGTGGTGGGAACACCAACAGAGGGGTCCTGACACTGGGGAAGGGGCCAGCGGTGGTGACAGGAGAGGAAGATGGACAGATGCAGGCCCCAGCAGGCATCATGTACATAACTGGAGGACCTCACCAGGATGTTTAGGGCAGCAACACCCCACCAACACCTTCAACCCAGAATGAGAGTGCAGGTGGAGGCTCCCTGGAGCCTGGGGGCTCCCGTCCATCTATAAATGGCTATACAGGAAGATGCTGGGGGCAGCTGGACCACCCCTCAAACACACAGAGCCTGTCAGCAATGCCAGCTAGGGGGTGGTGGGGCCTTTACCTTGTGGGGCCCCAGGGCCAGGGTCAACTGCCTCAGAATGCCCGAGCTCGTCCAAGACCTCCTTGTAGATAGAAGGCAGAGGAAAGGAGTGGCTCCTCTTCAGCAAAGGCCCGGAGGCTCCCAGGCAGCCACCCCCGCAATCTGTGGGGGAGGCAGGCGTAAGCCAACTGCAGTCCCTACGTACCCCAGTGTCCAGCTTCAGTTCATGCAGGTGGCTCAGGGAGCAGGGTCCCCACAGCAGCTCAGAGCCCACAGAGGACCCTCCACAGCACCCTATGCACCTACAAACAAACTCCCCAAAGTGGCCCTCATGCCACCTCACAGTCTGCACCTGCCTGAAGAGTCATGAGTGAATGCTGGCCTCAGACTGGTCCTGCTCTGCCCACACCTCTGCATCCCTCCTGGCCACCCCTCTCCAAAATTCTCCTGAACTGACCACCCCTACTGCTGCCCAAGCACCCCAAAGATAAACCCCTGACCCAGGTGAAGCTGTGTCTGTCCTTCTTTGTGGCATTCTTCCACAGAGGTGGCCATCAGAGCACACCTAGGATAAAGCACGGCTTCAGTGCTCCACCTGTCCTCAGGTGCGATGAGTCTGAAAGAGCCTCCCGGAAGCAGCCTGGCCTTGCCACCTCACAGAACGCCACCTGCCTCAGGCTCCTTTCCTTCTGCAGAGGTCTATGAGCCTCCCAGCCCTGTTTCTGCTGAGACCCACGACTATCACCCTGCACTAAACCCCCCAGGCTCTGTCACTTGATGCTGAAACTTCAGTAGAGAGACGTGCTGTATAAGCAGAAAGATTTAAATGACACCTATTCTAAAATATTCTTGGCCAAGTGTGGTGGTGCACACCTGTAATCCCAGTACTTGGAAGGCTGTGACAGGAGGATCACAGGTTTGAGGTCAGCCTCAGAAATTAAGCAAGACCATGTTTCCAAATAAAAAATAAAATAGGGTTAGGGGTGTAGCTCAGAGGTAGAATGCCCCTGGGTTCAATCCCCAGCACCACACACACACACACACACACACACACACACACACACACACAAATTAAATTAAAATATATCTCTGGGAAAAACCACATCAGCCAAGGCTGGGTTTCAAGGTCACCGAAGTCCAAAGCCACATCTAAGTGGGACCACTAGGCCATGGGGCCAGGCCTTGGCTTCACAGGTCTCCAGGGCACATTCTAGAACATTTTTACCTCAAATGATGTCTAACTTAATTTCACATACTTTTGCTAGCCACTTGAAATGCTTTTGAGAACATATGATGGTCTATAAAAACACAAATGACATATCCCCTATAGTTCAAGGTGGCTCTATAGAGACATCATGGTGCAGGTCATCAGGAGGTGCCCCACGGGCACAAACCTCACTGCACAGCTTATTCCCCAAATCCAAGCCGCTTGTGAGAGCTCAGAGCGGCGTGAACAGAGCACAGAGCTGGGACCCTGCTCCCCGTACAGGGCTTCCCCTGGGCAATCCTTCACATGAGAGCCTGAGGGGACAACTGAAGAATGGAGGGCAAGGAGACCTGGGCGCAGGCAGCGGGAGAGGAGGCCCCAGCATCTGGGCTGACGCACTCTCCCTGGGTGGGGGCAGTACCTGAGTCCCAGGACTCTTGGGCCTGCAGTGGCCTCTCAAGACGCTCCTCTGGACCACAGAACGTCTGCTTCTTGGCCCGTCCGGCTGCCACACTGGCTACAGACACGAGAGGGATGGCCTGGCTTTCCTGTGGCACAAGAGGAACATCAGAGCTGCGCCAGAGGCTTCCTTGGGTCCCCCACAGGCCCACCAAGAGAGAACCCTGGAGGAAAGTTCAGCTGCTTCCCAGTAATGAGAAGAGGCCAACAATTTCTAGGAATCCAGGCATGCCTCAGATACTTTATCAAGCCATAATAATGGCCCAAATGGCCAGAAACCTTAATGTTTTTCATTAAGAAAAAAAATGGTAGATTTGGTGGCACATGCCTGTAATCCTAGTACTTGGGAGGCTGAGATGGGAGGATCACAGGTTCAAGGCCAATGTGTAGTAACATAGCAAGATTCTGTTTCAAAATAAAAAAGAGCTGGGGGAGTAGCTTGGAGGCAGAATGCCCTTGGGTTCAATCCCCAGTACCACAAAAAAGAAAAAATATATAAAACACAAAAGGATATTCCCTAAAATACCAACAAGTGAAGATGACAAACTCTAAAAAATCATCAAAACTAGCCAGGAGCCGGGTGTGGTGGCGCATACCTATAATCCTAGTACTTGGGAAGCTGAGACTAGAGAATCGCAGGTTCGAGGACAGCCTCAGCAAGTAGTGAGACTCTCATCAACCTAGCAAGACCCTGTTTCAAAATAAAAACAAAATAGGTCTGGGAGTGTTGCTCAGAGGTAAAACACCTCTGGGTTCAATCCCCAGTAACACACACACACATACACACACACACACACACACACACACACAAAACTAGCCAGGTGTGGTGATGCATGCCTG
>PVJS01064427.1:0-10232 GCA_004027185.1 Glis glis | reverse complement strand
GAGAGAGAGAGAGAGAGAGAGAACTGAGGCTGGCCGCGAACCCGGATGCTCTGGTCTCCGCCTCCCAAAGTATTGGGATTACAAGCGTGCGCCACCACGCCCGGCCAAGATGCTGATATTTTAAATTTGAAGTAACTTAAACTCTTAAAGAAGCTTCAAGAGAAAAGTCCAATATAACTTTTTACTCAAATACACCAATCGTTAACCTTTTAATGCATATATTTTGTCATGATCTATCTGTCCATCTCTAATTTCTAATTTTTTTAACCATTTGAGGGTAAGTTATAGACATTTTATCTCTTTACTTTTAAATTTTGAAGTGTGTATTTCCTAAGAATAAAGACCTTCACTTCCATATCTACAAAACAATGGCTCAAATCAGGATTATTGTTTTTACCACTGATACTGTTGTCTACAAAGACTGTTTGTATTTCAATTGTCTTAGTAAAACTAGGTAATTTCTCCTGCTCTTGGACCTGATATGGGAATATCCATCACATTTAGCTTTTATTAGACCACTTCCTTCTTACATATGTATGTGTGTGTATGTTTAACACACCTTTGCCATATAATTGTTACACAAATATTCACCAAATTGATCTTGGGTCCTTGCTATGTTCATCTCTCTTTCTTTTTTGGATCTATCATAAAACAATAGTAATAGAAAACAAAAAACAAAAAAGAGCTTTTCCAGTTCCCAATTAGAATGCCAATCGTTAAAAACGCAAATAATAAATGCTGGCGAGGATGTGGAGAAGTAGGAACTCTGGTACATTGTTGGTGGGATTGCAAATTAGTGCAACCACTTTGGAAAACAGTGTGGAGGGTTCTCAGAAGAATGGGAATGAGCCTACTATATGACCCAGCTATACCACTTCTGGGTATCTACCCAAAAGAATTGAAACCAGACTACCATAGCAATGCATGTGTATCTATGTTTATAGTGGCACAATTCATAATTGCTAAACTGTGGAACCAGCCGAGATGTCCATCAACAGATGAGTGGATTACAAAACTATGGGATATATACATAATGGAATTCTACTCAGCCATAAAGATAAACAAAATTATGTCATTTTCAGGGACATGGATGGAACTGGAGAATATTAAGCTAAGTGAGATTAGTCAGTCACAAAAAGTGAAAAGTCAGATGTTCTCCCTCATATGCGGAAACTAGGGAGAAACTGGGACACAGGAGGGACTCCAGACAAAGGAGGAGAAACCTTAGTGGAGTGAAGGAAGGGACCTACGGAAGCGAGGAAGAAGACTTGAAGAGGGAAACACCTCAATGGACATGATGTACATATACAAACTCATCAAAGCCAATCACTGTGTTGAGCACAGGAAGGTGGGGAGGGAGAGGGAGTGGGGTGGGAACTGGGGGAGGGCTCAACAAGTGTTGTGTGCATGTTTGCCGCTATCACTCTGAACTGCATCAAGATGTATGATTACAATACATCAATTAAAAAAGTTTTATGCAATGATATCTCTTTTTTTTTCCCTCTTTTTGCGGTACCGGAGATTGAACCCAGGGGTGTTCTACCTCCGCGCTACACCCCCAGCCCTATTTTTTTTTATACTTTATTTTGAAACCGGGTCTCACGAAGTTGTGGAGGGCCTCACTAGGTAGAGAGAGAGAGAGAGACGGGGGAGGGAGAGAGAGAGAGAGAGAGAGCGAGCTGAGGCTGGCCGTGAACCTGGATCCTCCGGTCTCTGCCTCCCAAAGTACTGGGATTACAAGCATGCACCACCACGCCCGGCATCAATGTTGTCTTTTTAAAAATCACCTTTAAAGGATGATGCTTAAGCATAGGAGATTTCAAATGAAAGATGTAAAAACATACGAATCTTCTCCCTCCGGGGAGCTACTGTGGGATACATATGAAATGATGGCACGTAAAAAGGTTGCACAGGAAGACGTGCGAAACACCGACGGCTGGGAGCACCACACTAGAGTTCCTTACTGGACCGAGGAGTCCCATGGGCTGTGGCAAAAACCAGGTGCTGTGAGCATGTACATTTCTACGGCTCTGAACGTAATGTATAATGTATAATTGCAATGTGCCAACAAAAGTATATTAAAAAAACAAAACTCAACTTTGACCTGCAGGCTTGGATCCAAGGGGGAAGTAGCAGGACATTGAACGAGGGAAAGCATGAGGCTCACGGCCAAACAAATAGTCCGAATAAGCATCAAACCAAAGGAACCAGACAATTCAAAATGCAGAGATGAGCATGTACCAACATGCAGAGAGAGAGAGAGAGAGTCGCCACAGAGTGAGAAAAGGGAGAGAACGAAAGAACACATATATTTTAGGTTTAATTTTGTAAATATCTGGGGTTTTTTTTTTGGTTCTGGGGGTTGAACACAGAGGCCTTCTACCTCCAAGCTATACCCTCAACCCAATTTTTTATTCTTTATTTTGAAACAGGGTCTCACTAAGTTGCGGAGGGCCTCACTAAGTAGCTGAGGCTGGCCACAAACCTGTGATCCTCCTGTCTCAGCCTCCCAAGTACTGGGATTACAAGTGTGAGCTACCACGCCTGGCTTAAATATCTGTTTTTTAATTCATATGATTATCTTTTGGCCGTGGAGTTACGGGTAATAAGTAAATTTTATGCTCTTGTTTATCTTCTTGAAGCTTTATAAAAAATAATATATTTACTTTTATTATGGAAAAATTGTTTCCTATAGAGAGGGACAGATGGATATAGGTATAGTTATATGTTCAAAGAAGGATAAAAATCACAGATACCCATTGAGTGACAGAAGCTGGGTCTGAGATAGCAGCCCCGTGACCAGCAAAGCTCAGAAGAATAAATTAGTTCAGGTCAATAGATACATGAAAAAATGTTCAACATCATTAGCAATCAGGGAGATGCAAATCAAAACTACTCTAAGATTTCATCTGACCCCAATTAGAATGGCAAACATTAAGAAGTCAAACAACAACAAATGTTGGCGAGGATGTGGGGAAATTGGGACTCTTCTACACTGTCGGTGGGATTGCAAACTAGTTCAACCACTATGGAGATCAGTGTGGAGATTCCTCAGAAAACTGGGAATGGATCCACCATATGATCTGGCTATACCACTACTGGGTATCAGTCCAAAGGGATTGAAACTAGAAAACTAGAGTAATATATGCATACCCACGTTCATAGCAGCACAATTCAAAGTGGCAAAATTATGGAACCAACCTAGGTGTCCATCAACAGATGAGTGGATTACAAAGTTGTGGGAAATACACACAATGGAATTCTACTCAGCAATAAAGAAGAACAAAATAACAGCATTTGCAAGAAAATGGAAGGATTTGGAGAACATTATGTTAAGCAAGATCACTCAAACACAAAAAAAGAAGGGACATATGTTTTCATTAATATGTGCAACCTAGGGAGTAGTGGGGACACACAAGGGACTCCAGTTGATAATGGAGAACCCTCAGTGGGGCAAGGGAAGTGGTACAAGGGAAGGGGAAGGGCAAGAAAGAAGTGAATCAGTGGAATTACTATCATAAACAATGTGCACATGTGAGAATATACCAACATCATTCTCTGTACTTCATATGGGTGGGGGGAGGCAGGGGGGACACTAAGAGCTGTGTGCATGTATATTAACATCAAATAGATATTCACCATGATGTAAAACTCCAATGCACCAATAAAAGCACGTTAAAAAAATTAGTTCAGGTTGGTTCCCGGTGAGATTCCCAGAGGAGTCTCACCTTCCAATGGGTTTGGAGTCTGCACTTTCCAGTGGGTTTGGAGGGAATCACTGGAGATGCCGAATAGTGCTGAATGGGGTTCGTGTACCAGTGACTTCTCTAAAATGATGGATGGAAGCCTAGTAAGATGTGAATTAGTCCTTTTATGGTTCTCAGTCAGTCCTTAGGATGTCCATATGTTCCTTTTCATATCCTGTGGTAGATTTGGGGGGCTGGGGATTAGTAATGATGATATTCTAAAAGTGTTTCCTAGCGATACTTGACAACGTTAAAAATCTCACCTGAATCACACTACATAGGTTGAGCATCCCTGAGTCAAAAATCTGAAATCTGAAGTGTTCCAAAATTGGCAACTTTCTGAGTGTAGACATCATGACACAAGTGGAAAAATCCCACGCTATGGCACTTTGTTTCATTCACAGAATTATTTAAAATATTGTTAAAAGTCACATTCAGGCTATGTGTGTCAGTTGCATAGTAAACATAAATGGATCTACTGTTTAGACATGGGTCCTGTCCCCAAGATAATCTCATTATATACATGCAAGTATTCCACAAACAAAAATCTGAAATCTGAGACAGGTTTGGTCCTAAGCATTTAGAATAAGGGAGATTCAACCTGTATGTTCAACTACACAAGGTATATTAGGATGCTCCAAACACAAGCACAGGGATTGGGCTTGGTTTCTGGGGACTTATGGTATTTTTCTTTGTTGAGTAAAATATAAATATTATATATTTCAGCAATGCTCAAATCACCATTTTCAGGACTACAAAATTACAGTACTAAAAAAAATGAGCAGGCAAAGCATTTTAAAAAATGTTATTATATTTTTTTTTGTTGTTAGAGTTGGCAAGTCTGTGTCCTTAGTCACACTCCTACTAACATTATCTGCCAAACAACAACGGAAGTGCACACATTCCTCTGGGTAATTTCTAGAAGCTTACCAGCCATCCAGAAGTGAGCATACACACTCCAAATAATTTCTTTCTTCAAGCCGGGTTGTGTAGACGGCTGGTTTTCTGTTTCTGCACCTACGTTTGAATTTCAAGTTCTCAGTGGCAGTACCTTAGCTGAGTAGAGTATGGAGTATAATCACAGCACAGTGATAAGAGCAACATGGCAAATAGGTGAGTGTTGATGCATAAATAAAACTCGGAGTGTATGCAGAGGAACCTTCAAGTTCAGAGAGGAAGTTCTTACACTCTTGATTTTCTCTCTGCCCTACACCTTGTCCCTTGCTAGTGTGAAGGAAATCAAGCCTCCTGAACAAGAGAGAAGAATGAAGGGAAGGCCGGGCGTGGTGGCACACACTTGTCATCCCAGTACTTTGGAGGCGGAGACCGGAGGATCCGGGTTCGCGGCCAGCCTCAGCTCTCTCTCTCTCTCTCTCTCCCTGTCTCTCTCTCTCTCTCCCTGTCTCTCTTTCTCTCTCTCCTTCTCTCTCTACTTAGTGAGGCCCTCCGCAAATTCGTGAGACCTGGTTTCAAAATAAAGTATAAAAAATAGGACCGGGGATGTAGCGCGGAGGTAGAACGCCCCTGGGTTCAATCCCCGGTACTGCAAAAAAAAAAAAAAAAGAAATGAAGTGAAGGAAGAGCTCCTACATCATACCCTCCAACTCCCCTGGACTCTGTGATCTACTGATTCTACAGTTGATAATAAATAATATGTTCACTTTTATTATTTATTTATTTATTTATTTATTTATTGTGGTACTGAGGATTGAACCCAGGAGCATTCTACCTCTGAGCTACACCCCCGGCCCTATTTTTCTTCTTTATTTTTTATTTTATTTTATTTATTTATTTATTTATTTTATTTTTGTGGTACTGTGGATTGAATCCCCAGGGGCATTCTACCTCTGAGCTACACCCTCAGCCCTATTTTTCTTCTTTATTTTTTAATTAATTAATTAATTTATTTATTAATTTTTTTGTGGTACTGGGGATTGAACCCAGGGGCATTCTACCTCTGAGCTACACCCTCAGCCCTATTTTTCTTCTTTATTTTGTAATTAATTAATTAATTTATTTATTTATTTATTTTTGGTGGTACTGGGGATTGAACCCAGGGGCATTCTACCTCTGAACTACACCCTCAGCCCTATTTTTTTTTTTTTTTTTTTTTTTTGGAAACAGGGTCTCACTAAGCTGCGGAGGGCCTCGCTGAGTAGCTGAGGCTGGCAGCGAACCTGAGATCCTGCGGTCTCAGCCTCCCAAGTACTGGGATGACAAGCGAGCGCCACCGTGCCCGGCTTATATTTACTTTTATTATGGAAAATTATTTCATATAGAGAGGGACAGATGAATATAGGTATAGTTATATGTTGAACTAAGAATAAGGCCTCAGTGGGCTTCCTGTTAGCTGAGTGGGTGAATCTTAGTTTCAGGATTACCCAAGAGAATTCGTCAAGATTTCCACCAACATGGTGTGGGAGTAGGTAGATAGAAGCCCCATCCTTAGAGGCTCTTACACGATTGTCTGGCTGGAATCTGAAAATTAGGGATGCTTTGTTTTCAATCATAGTTTTCCGGCAATATAAAATGTCCCCTTCTTTTTTACAGCTACCAGATCTTGAATGTCTACTATGCGTGAAAAGTAGTATTATCTTTCCTGGCTTTATGTATGAAGAGACTGATGCTCAAGTATATAGATGAAAGATAACCTGTTTTAAATTTCATCCCTTTGACCCTAAATTCCATGTTCTTTTTCTTTAATAGATTGCTATTTGATTTACTGTTCATTGCCTTTCATGTTTACTGGCCCAAAATGGATTTTAATATTTCCCATTAATCATTGGAGGTCCACGAGTCTGTCTGAACAACCAAGAAGATAATTGTTGACATCTCTGACTTTGTTTTAAAAGCCCCTTCTTTCTTTTTTTGCCACAAAATCCTCATTACCTCAGTTTTCCATCCCATCCTTAGCGCCATATTGCTTGTTCACACAGGTAGAATAGAGGCGTGCGCTTGCCGATTTCCCTTGGTTTTTTTCCCCAATGTATCTGCTTGTCCTGTTTCATTCTTACATATATTAACAATTTAATTAAAACTAATGTGAGAATGAGTTAATGCATATATCCCTCACTCAAAATATACAAGATTTGCATAAAATGGAGGGTTTCCTTAGTGATCAAAATTTTAATTCCATAAATGGTTTTAAGGGTGGGCATTTGAGCCTCAATAAGAGATTATGGAAATATTATGGAGCAGATGTACACCTCTAAGCTTTGAATTCATAGTACGAGTTGAGTAACTTTTATCCAAACTGCTTAGAATCAGGACTGTTTCAGATTTTGGATTTTGGGAGGGTATTTTGGAATATTTACATATGCATAATGAAATATCTTGGGGGTGAGACAAAAAACTAAATATTAAATTCATTTATGTTTCATATACACCTATGCACATAGCACGACAATAGTTTTTAACAGCCGCCACAGTCCTTACTGACATTTTCTATTAAAGACCTAAGCATACAATCTGTAGTTGTATCCATGCTCCCAGTACAAATGCTATTTTTCCAGCCAACTAACTTATTTCAATGTATATAGTTGATTGACCACAGACAACAAATTTCACTTGGCCTAAGTACCTTCAATTGTAAAATGGGATTTGCACTAGATAATGCCAAACATCCCTTCCTAGGATATAATTCTATGAAAAGAACATTTTCATAAAGTAAGTACGATCTGTACGATTCCAATGATTTTCATGTTAGCTCATCCAAACGTTTTATAAGAAGCTATTTGAAACTCTTGGAGCCTTAGGAGTGCTTCCCCCAAGCCATTTTCTTGGTCTTTCTGCATCGAGAGAGAAGCTTCTGCCAAGTTTCAAAGGATCCTGAGCCTCCAAACAGGGCTGAGGCTGTGAAGTCTCAAAGCTCAGATAGATATGAAATGTGTTGTACCCTCTCTGCTTGGCTTATATCGTCAGCTGCTGGGGCTAGTTCAGCTTTGCTATTTAAAGTTCCCTTTCGGGCTAATGAATATTTCTAAAATATTGTATTGCTTTTTAGAGCTCAAGCTATGGCAATGTAAATCAATTCCCACTTCTATTATATAAGTATGTGATTTTTACCCCTACAAAAATTCCATTGAGATATTGCCGGGCCTTATATTAGCTAATAATAGACGATGGTGGTGGTCTCGTAGAAACAGCTATGGGTGGGATTTGGGGGAGAAAAACTGTCATCACTCTGGCTGTGGAATTTCTACAAGAGTTGGAGGGTGCTGTTCAGTGTCCCCGGGCTGAAGATATGAGCCATTTTGCTCCCTTAACTCCACGGATCTGTAGGGCAAAGCCCTAGTTCTTCAACTTTCTCTCAGAAAATCACTCTCTTACAATAGCATATTTAGGGGAACAAAAGTAGAAAAGATGAGAAGCTTATCCATAAAAGAGGTCTTCAGAAGGTCCGAAGCATTCAGGACAAGGCTGAGAAACTGAAGATCATGATCATCCAGTTCTATAATAATTAAGAACGTACTGCTTCGGCTGGCATACCATGTCCCCTGCCTTACAGGCTGTTAAAAATGTGCCTGTCTGCAGGCACCATGTATAAATATTAATGTAGCTCTGAGAAGCGGGGACCTGATTTTAAGCGTTACATTTTATTTGAAAGTGCACAGTTTAATTATGGCCATAAAGCACTGATGCGTTAAAGTTTGTTGCTGTCTTGTGAATTGGGAGCCAGACTGGTTTATAACATGGAGCTGCATCTGATGTAGGCTGTTTTGAAGGCAGAAATAGTCTGAAAAGTATCTGTCTCTAAGCCTGAGAGACAGTCTCTGGAAGGAACATCTAAATGTTTATGTGAGTGCAGATGGTTGGAATTGAACGTGGCTTCATGGGGCAACTCGGTTGCACAAGGTCTACAATTCTGACCCACTTTCTGAATGGTGTTTTCCATGAGGGGTCTGAGACTCGCCTCTATCTAGGAAGGAATCTGGGATAGGCAAGATATTAATGAAATCTATATGTTATTTGAAGGGTGCAATGAGATGACACGTGTTCTTGGACCCCAAATTCATATATTTATGTGCTCACCCCAGTGTGATTGTATTTGGAGACAGGGCTTTTAGGAAATAATTAAGGTTAAATGAGGTCCCTAGGGTAGAGTCCTATTCCTATAGGATTGGTAGCCTCATAAGGAAAGGATGATCTTTTGGTGTCTTTGCCTTTCTCTCTCTCTCTCTGGCATGGAAAGACACGGCAAGATGGTGGCGACCTTCTGCAACCCAAGGAGGGAGCCCTTGCCAGACACTAGTACTTCCAGCACCTCATTCGTGCCCTTGCAGCTTCCAGAACTGTGAGGCAATCAACACCCATCAGGTAAGCCATCTTGTCTATGGTATTTTGTTGTGGTTGCCCCAGCTAGGTCAAAGGGGTTTATGGAGATGAGCAGAAGGTAATTAGAAGGTGCAGCTGTCTCATTGTAGCCATATGTCATGCTTGAGCATGGGCCACATTAGAACAGTGTTGCTTAGGGGGCAAAGGGACTCAGGACAAGTTAAGTCAGTGGTCCATTGATGCCACTGAGCCAGCAAAGCAAGAGACTGGGTGAAGGGAGGTGGGCTGAGCAAGGGCTGTGTGAACTGAGTTCTAGAGACACAGGACTGGTCCAAAGATGGAGAGAGAGAGAGAGAGAGGATAGGATCTAGTAAAGCATTCGAGAGTTATAATCCACAGCCTCCCCCCACCTTGGTTTAATTTCTACCTCATGTGATTCTTCCTGGGGAGATCTTAGGCCACAGGAACTCACTGTATTCAGAGGCGAGTGGCTTCGAAAAGGCTTTGTCTCAGACAGCAACAGCCACAGGGGGGCCGGTGTGGGAAACAAGGCACACAGAATTGGGGAGCAGCGACATGTATGATTGCATGGAGGCACCTGTCATTCGTGCCCCTGAGAATCAAGTAGGGATCATAGAGATATTTGTTAGGTGATGAAATGTGACCTAGGAAGTATCAGTAGGATATGAGAGTGCCAAGTGTGACCAAAACTATTTTAAAAACTGCAGAGTACTGAACTTGACGTTGGTATATTCGCATATGTACACATGGTCAATGGTAGTAATTCCATTGATCAATTTCATTCTTCCCCTTCCCTTTCCCCCTTCCCTTAGACCACTTCCCTGGCTCCACTGAGGATTCTCTACCTCTGTACTGGGGGAAGAAGACGGCCACCAAAAGCTGTGTGCATGTATGTTACTGTCAAACTGATGTCCATTGTGATGTGAGACTATAATGCACTAATAAAAGCACATTAAAAACAAACAAGCCGGGCGTGGTGGCGCACGCTTGTAATCCCAGTACTTTGGGAGGCAGAGACCGGAGGATCTGGGTTCGCGGCCAGCCTCAGCTCTCTCTCTGTCTCTCTCTCTCTCTCTCTCTCTGTCTCTCTCTACTTAGTGAGGCCCTCCGCAACTTTGTGAGACCCGGTTTCAAAATAAAGTATAGGGCCGGGCGTGGTGGCGCACGCTTGTAATCCCAGTACTTTGGGAG
>PVJS01064426.1:0-10232 GCA_004027185.1 Glis glis | reverse complement strand
CCGGGGGTGTAGCGCGGAGGTAGAACGCCCCTGCGTTCAATCCCCGGTACCGCAAAAAAAAAAAAACAAATAAATAAATAAAACTAAAATGTGCCTACCTGTGGCCCAGAAATTCTAACCATATTATAGGTATATACTAGGTACCTGAATAGGAGATAATAAGAGTCCACGAAAATATAAGTACAGATTGCTCCAAGTACCTCTACTCAGACTAGCTAAAATTTGGAAAACCTACATTTTGGGGAAGGTTAAGTATACAAATAAATTGTTGTATACTTCTGCAATGGAATACAATACAGCAATGAAAAGAATAGTCTTCTTCTACCGGCATCCACATGGCTGAATTTCACAGACATAATAATGAGAGAAAGAAGCCAGACGCACGTGAATAGATACTGGATGATTCCAAGCTCAGGAACAGGAAAAACGAATCAAGGGCAATAGAAGTTAAGAGCATGGGCATTGACTGTGAGGGAGAAGAAGGAAGCTTTCTGGGTTTGAAAATGTTGTCTATATTGCCCTAGATCATGTTACATTGGTGCATATATGTATATATAAACATTTATTGAGCCGGGCATGGTGGTGCACACTTGTAATTCTGGTACTTGGGAGGCTGAGACAGGAGGATCACAGTTCGTGGCCAGCCTCAGCTACTTAGTGAGGTCCTCTGCAACTTAGTGAGACCTTGTTTCAAAATAAAGAATAAAAAATTGGGCTGGGGTATAGCTTGGAGTTAGAGTGCCCCTGGGTTCCATCCCCAGTACCGCAAAAAAATAAAAATAAAAATAAAAATAAAAATTATTGAGCTGTAGAGTTGAGAGTGTTACTTTTTACTGTACATATGTTCTATTGAAACTTTTTAAAGTGTTTGCGTTAAGTACATGAATGAGTTCAGAGGAGGGAGTGATGCAGGACAGTCAAGAATGCAGAGCAGACTGCAGAGAGGATTCGATCAAAAGGTAGATGTTGTTTAAAGGAACTGCAACAGGGAGATCAAGAGAAGAGATGAGAAGATGAGAGAAGAAAGAGAAGAGATGAGGACAAATACATGGTGGTACAGATGCCTAGAAAGCTTGGCCAGCCCTATGCTTGTCTCTTCAACCTTTATCTTTCTTTCCAGTTCAGAAGCCTGGGGGGTTGGGTAGGGTTGGCATCCCCGCAGCACCAAGGGTGGCCTTTAATTGGTTTGGGCCTTATCAGCATAATTACTTAAGGATGAGCATAAACCAGTCATTACACCATTTGGATCAAAGGCAAGTGCATTCCTAAAATGATAGGAGTTCAAGTGGGGCCTTAGTGTCATGGTTCAGGAGGAACCCACAGCTATCTCTTCCTTGAGGCAAACTAAAAAGCTCTTAGCATCAGTCCTGCTGGTAGCCATCTTGGGAACATGAGGTAGCCTCACATGGAAAGTGATGCTAAGATGGAGAGAAAAAGGAGAGACGTGAATGGAGCCCTAATTGATGGCTCTACTCTAACTTTTTAGATTTGCAAACCTTGTATTGTCTAAGCAAATTTAAATTGATTTTTCTATTGCTTTGTAGCCCCCCCGTAATTTTTTTACTAACCAGTGCACATTATGTCTTAAGAGATTCTTTTGGTTTCCATGGTCATGGAAGCATTTAAAGGTACCGCTCAGAATCACAATAGGTTTCTTTTTCTTTTCTTTTTCTTATTGGGTACATTGTAATTTTACATCATATTGGGGTACTCTGTAATGTTAAAAATAATTCATGTGCACAATAGGTTTCTACTTGGTCTCTGCCTTCAGTGTCTTACCTTCATGCATCCTCCATATTGTTTCTAGAATGTTCTCAGACATTTCTGATCACCCCTGCTGTGTATGACTCTGATTGTTCCATGCATCATGAATAAAGGCCAATAGATCACAAATTCCCAATCCTAGTCTACAACTTTAGTCCTTCCGTTCTGCTCCCTACACCCTAAGAAGGTCCTCACGCTCCAGCCTTCCAGCCTCTGTAGAGCGGATGCTTCAGCCAGGGCGGCCTTCTCTCTCCATCTGCTCCACACGAGGACCACTTTGCTTTCCAGACGCAGTTCTGCACCCCTCCCCTCCAAAAGAGGCTTTAGCACTTGCCCACTGATGACAATTACTCACTGGGTTACAGTCTCAGGCCTGCTTTTACCTCTGGACCCTCTTTGTCCTGGTGAGTTCTGTGTGTCTGGCCTTTCCTGGGGGTGTGAATGCTGGCACTGCAGGGGCCCCTTTTCTCAACTTCATTTCTCACCAGCTCTTGCATACTGCTTTTCCGGAGACAAACTACTCAGTCTCATCTGGTCCTATGGCTAGTTGACTAGAGACCAGATATCCTGTAAGGGAAGGGGATAAAGTTGAAGAGTTTAGGTGGGGTGGGCAGCCTTTGGAGGGTCTTAAAAGTTAAGGTAGATGTATTAAACACAACCATGTTATTCTACTTTGGAATAGGTAAAAGTTTCTCTCGTGGTTTTCCAAAATTCCTTTTATTCTTTCAACATTGTTTATTTTTAAAACATTTTACCCCCCCCCCCTTTTTTTGTACTGGGGATTGAACGCAGTGGCATTCTACCTCTGAGCTACACCCCCAGCTCTATTTTTTAAATTTTTATTTGGAAACAGGGTCTCACTAGGTTGATGGGAGTCTCACTACTTGTTAAGACTGTCTGCAAACCTGCGCTCCTCCTGTCTTAGCCTCCCAAGTACTGGGTTTACAGGCATGCGCCACCACGCCCAGCCCTTTTACCTTCTTAACTATATCCTTTTCTTTGTGGGAGAGGGAAGTGGCTGTTGGGTTTGAAATATCACACAGTTTCAGAAGGAATAGAATTCATGAAGGCGATTAGCTTTCTTTTCTCTTCTCCATTATGATACCAGAATTTGCTTCATGAATACTCTTCCTAGAAAAGCAACAAATAATTATCAAGCAACTAATATGTGCCAGGCATGGTGGTAAGTGTGGTAGGCCCGCCTGCTCCAGCAGTGACTCTAAATGTTGTTTATTTTTGCGGTACTAGGGATTGAACCCAGGGGCATTCTACCTCTGAGCTACACCCCTAGCCCTATTTTTATTCTTTATTTTGAAACAGGGTCTCACTAAGTTGCAGAGGGCCTCACTAAGTAGCTGAGGCTGGCCAAGAACCCGGATCCTCCGGTCTCTGCCTCACAAGTACTGGGATTACAAGTGTGCGCCACCACTCCCGGCTTAAATGTTTTTGATGATTACCTTGTCTGCACATATTATACTGTATATCATACAACTGAAACAGGACTCATGTAAAATAACACAATTCTTAATTCAGTCAACACATGTTGCTATTTTCTATTTCACTTCAAACAAACAAAGAGTTAATCTATAAATTCCATGACCAATACAAAGTTGGGACTTGCAATTTGAAAAACATGACACTAAAACACAGATAGCCAAAACAGGTATGATGGCCTACGACTGTAATCCCAGTACTTGGGAGGCTGAAATAGGAGAATCAGAGGCTCAAAGACAACCTTAGCAACTTACCCTAGAGAAACCCTGTTTCAAAACAAAAGAAATAAATAAAATAGGGTTGGGGGTGTAGCTCGGAGGTAGAATGCCTCTGGGTTTTACCCCAGTACCACAAAACAAAACACATAGCCTAGTTGTTAGGCTATGTGTTTTGTTTTAGGACAAACACCATGCTAAGTCCTTTTGCTGTCATTATATTTAATCTGACATACTAATTCTATAACAGATCATTGTACCCATTTTATGGATGAGGAAACTGAAGCTTGGGGTCCAGCAAATTGCTTTAGGTCACACAACTGCATATGGCAGAGCTGAGATTTAAACACAGGCAGACTATGCTCTGCTTACAGCTCAGCGATGTGTACCTTGGTTTTAGGTCACAGCCAACTGCAGGGAAGATCTGAATGTGCTGAACTTTAAACTTGCAGAACTCACAAGAGGACAAGACCACCAGATACAGACACAATGCTCTCTACCTGACAATTTCACTTCTTCTCTGGATCTCATTCCTACACCAGCCTCCTGCTCTGTAAGTCCTTCAGAAAACGACACAACCCTTAAAATAGAACATTCCAACTGGAACAAAGAAAACACTTTTATGATCAGGAGGAGTCTTCTAGAAGTCTGGCACTAAATCTTTTGAGTCTTCTTTAAATTACCAAAACTCTGAGGACACTAAGGGTAAAACGTTGCCAAAGTTTAACTTTTTTCCCTTTCCTTTTCCCAAACCTCAAAAAACATCTAAAGGAGGGAAAATCTCAATTCTGCTCTGTATGTGTGGAGATCCAATAAGGAAGGTTTATTGTCTTAAATACCAATCTTTGCATACGAGTTTATTTTCCAAAGCTGCTCACTTTTCTAGGTCACTCCTAGAGGAATAATCCAGTTCCATAAACAACCACTGTGCAGTGTGCTAGGTCTTTAGGATACAAAGACCCGCTCTCTCCTCGCATTTATAAAGGAACATGGACTAAAAACAGAGAACATAATAAACCAATAATTGCTCACAGTTCTACCCATGCAGAAATAATGGTACAAGGTGTTGCATAAAGGCAGCGGATTGAATCATAATCATGGCACAGCAGAATTTTGAATTTTTCTACTTTTTGGGGGGTTTAGGGAAAGGAAGAGGAAGAATATATATCTTTGGCAATTTTCACTCTTAGTATCCATGAAGTTATTTTAATTTAAACAAGACTCCAAAGATTTAGTGACAGCCTCGTAGAAAGTTCCATCTAATCATAAAAGTTTTTTCTCTGTTAAAATCTGAGGGTTCTATTTTAAGGATTGTGCCATTTTTTTTTTTTTGAAGGATTTGCGGAGTGGGAGGCTGGTGTAGGAATGGAAATCCAGAGAAGGAATGAATTGTTGGATAGAGATCATTGTGTCTGTACCTAGGGATCTTGTTCTACCTGTGAGTTCTGCACGTTTATAGTTCAACACACTTAGATCTTCCCTGCAGGTGGCTGCGACCTAAAGCCAAGGTACATGTTCCTGGGCTGTGAGCAGAGCATGGTCTACCTGTGTTTACATCACAGCTCTGCCATTAAGCCGGACCTCCAAGCTTCAGTCTCCTTCTCTATAAAGTGTCAAAATGTTGTAATAGTAAGCCGGGTGTGGTGGTGCACACCTGTAATCCCAGTATTTGGGAGGCTGAGACAGGAGGATTGCAGGTTCGCAACCAACCTCAGCTACTTAATGATGCCCTCCGCAACTTAGTGAGACCCTGTTTCAAAATAAAGAATAAAAAAATAGGGCTGGGGGTGTAGTCCAGAGGTAGAATGTCCTTGGGTTCAATCCTTGGTATGGCCAAAAAAAAAATAATAGTTATAATAGTGAAACAACATAACGACACCTCTTGTGTTGCATTCATAATATTGGAAAGGTCCTCCCTGGGGTTTGGTCAAGTAGGGCAATTACTCTGGTTTTCTCTGGCAATTACTCTGGTTTTAGGGTCTAAGCTTGAGGCAACAAGATTGCCAATGGTCTATTGCAGATCAAACTCAACATTTGCCAGTGACATCCACTCACAATGAAATCAAATTAAGGCCAAATTGAGAGACACTGATTTGAAAAGCTACAAAAAAATCTGTACCCTCCAGTACATAGTATGTATCTTGAGGATAAAGCTGGATTCTTCATTCATTTATTTAACAAATAATTATTAACCAATATGTGCCAGGCACTATGGTAGGTGTGGAAACATAAGTGTGAGCAAGATTCATGTGGTCCCTGCATCGTAGAGTCTACAGTCTGAAGGCAGAGGCAGGCGATATAAATGGAAATGCATTAAAAAAGAATTCCAATTGGGAAAGGTGCCACCAAGGCTCTGGAGCTAACGTGGCAGAGCATAACAAATAGGGTGCTTACTTTAGACAGGATGGTGAGGAAGTCCTTTTGGAGGAGGGGAAATTTAGACTGACACCTGAAGAATAACAGGAAGCTGGACTTGTGAACAGCCAGGGAAAGAATCGAGGGGTTGAATGCAAAGGGCCTGGGGTATGTAGGACTGTGCATCATAAAGCTCTGGAGCCCGCCCTCTCTGTCCTGCCCTGTACCTTTCTCACTCATCTTTCCTTTTGGGTAGGGCTCTAGATGGCGGTCCTGGATACCTCTGCCCTCTGGCTATAACAATCTAAAAATTTGCTGGGACAGCCTTCCCTCTTGCACACCACTGCCACGGGCCATGTCTTGCTTGCTGTGACTTCGCCATTCAATCAAGACTGCCCTTGACATTTATATCATTGTGATTTCTTTGCCTACATTTTTGCCTGCGGTCCTGAGAGACTAGCTGCTGACACAAGGTAGAAGCTCAAAAATTATTTGTTGAATTTTTGGATAGATTTCTTTAGGGCATCAGAGAGCTGACTTTTTTGTTTGCTTGTTTGTTTATTTTAACATAAGGCAGGGAGAGCAAACTGGATGGAATTTGGAGAATTCGATGGCATTTGGCTGGGCATTCAGTTACTAAAGTCTACTTTTGGCTCTGCCACCCATTAGCAAGGTGACCTTGGATGCGCCAGGCCACTTGAGCCTTGACCTCCTCATCTATAAGTGAAGGTTTTGGCCCAACTGTCCTTCCCTGCCTGTTCTTTTCTACGGATCACTGTCTGCCACTCCTTCCACACGCTGAAGGAAGTGCTGTTCTTCGGCATTCATTCTTTGGAATAATGATGCCTTACATTTCGAAGGCATTTGTCGTTCCCAAAGCATTTTCATCTTCACCATCTCATTTAATTTTAAGCAGTCATATAAGGTTGTCAAGAAAGGTAAAATTTTAAAAATCTGACACAATGTGAAACTTGCCCAAGGTCACAAAGTGGTAGAAAGGGGAATGACACTTGTGTGTACCATCTTGACTAGACATGGCACCATGAATCAGATAGAATGTGGGAGTAAAGCAAATTATTTATCCCCTAATATTTAAATACTTGTGCATGTATATTCATAGCATTTTTTGGCACTGGGGATTGAACCCAGGGGCATTCTACCTCTGAGCTATACCCCCAGCCCTATTTTTTATTCTTTATTTTGAAAAAGGGTCTCACTAAGTTGCAGAGGGCCTCACTAAGTAGCTGAGGCTGGCCATGACCCGGGATCTTCCAGTCTCAGCCTCTCAAGTACTGGGATTATAAGCGTGCACCACCACGCCTGGCTATTCAGAGCATTTTTATTTGTAATAACCCCAAACAGGAAATAGCTCAAATGTCCATCAACACATATATGGTTAAACAAATTGTTAAATATATGTAAAATGGAATACTACTTAGCAATAAGATAAGTTAATTACTAATATGTAGAACAACATGGATGAATATAAAATTAATTATGCTGAGTGAAAGTAGACAAAAAGTTCATATTGTATGATTCTAGAAAATGCAAACAAATTTATTGTGATAGAAAACAGATCAGTTTTTGACTAACAACGTGGGACTGGGGAACAGCTACAAGAAAGGAATTTTAAAGAACCGTAAGAGAACTTTTTGGCTAATGGATATATTCATTTTTGGATAGTGCGATATATTCATGGATATATATATATATTTGCCTAAACTTACCAAATTGTATGATATAACATATACAAGAGAAGGAGTCACTGTCACTCACCCACATCAAGTTCCACCTTATTATGGACCAAATACTTGTGCCTCCCTGTCCCAGCCCCATATTCCTATATCGAAGCCCTAATCCCCAATGTGATGGTATTGAGAGGTGGGGCCTGTAGGAGGAAATTAGATTTAAATGAAATGGTAGGTTAGATCCCCACCATGATAGGATTATCATTCATATAAGATGAGGAAGGGAGACCTCTTTCTGTCAATCCTATGAGAATACTACAAGAAGGCCACCATTGGTAAGCCAGGAAGAGAGGCCTAACCAGAACCTTATTGTGTCAGCACCCTGATCTCAGACTTTATTGATTCTAGAACTATTAAAAAGGAAAATAAAAGAAAAAGATAAAGAAGAATTTTAGTCTGTTGTTAAAGTCACCTTAGCTATATTTTGTTATAGCAGCCCAAATTGACTAAGACATACCCTTGGATCAGGATTTATAGATAGGTTTCCCAGGCAAGGGAGTCTATAGATAGAGAAAACACCCCAAAATATATCTACTACATTTGCTTTTTTATCTTTAATGTTTATGAATTCTTCTTCTTCTCTTCCTCCTCCCCCCAACCCCTGAATTGTGGTACAGAGGATTGAAACCAGGAGTATTCTACCTCTGACCTATTTTATTTTTTATTTAGAAACAGGGTCTCACTAAGTTGATGCGAGCCTCACTGAGTTGTTGAGGCTGGTTTTGAACCTGCCATCCTCCCATCTCAACCTCCCAAGTACTGGGATTACAGGTGTGAACCACTGTACCCAGCTTACAAAATCTTCTTGAATCTCTTTTTCTAAGGTGCCTCCAATCTTCATAAGTAAAATTAGAAAGTACCCGTCATCTGACAATTCAGGAAAAAACAAAGACAAAAACATCCACATTTGTCCCTTAATTTAAAACAGGAAGGGAAGTTGCATGGCTTTCTGATTGTAGGGTCAAAGAAAAGGTACTAGCCGACCAAACTAGCAATTGGGTGCCTTTAGATCCCAAACCTGATCCTATCACTGATTTCTGGACAGATCACTTATTGCCTTTGAAATTTAGGGGGAGGGTGAATCTTGAAAATCTAACAGCTAAGGGGATTTTATGGCATTATCTAATCTAACCCCTGCATTTTACAGCAAAAGTCATTGACACTGAGCCTTAGGTCACAGAGATGATTACAGGTAGAGTCAATACACTGTTTCTCCCAAGCCAACATTTGCCATCTTTTCATTCCATCATTGTAGTAGGGCCTATAGGGAGACTTACTCTAAGAACTAGAGATAATGCTTGGGATAATGCAGAATAAAGTAGCATCTAAGGGTGAAGTATTATTTTAAGACCAGAACACGGAATGGAGATAGAAAACAGCAATCTTCGCAATGTGTAAATGGACAAGGAAACAACCCAGAAATGCCCCGATTCTTGATCTCTAAAAGACTTTCGTGTAAACAAAAGATCTTAAAAACTGATCTGAACTCTGTTACTGGCACCAATTCCAGTCACAAAATAGAGATTAGGATGTTCCCATTGACAGATGGCATAAGAACATGGTTGATTGGACTCTGATCACAGATTGTCTTTCCAAGGTGGGCTCTCTCACTTAATATTGATAGTTGTGTGACCTAGGCAAGTTTGTACCACTTAGTAAACTCCTGCCCTGGGTCAAGCTAAGCCATTTTACTTGCCCCCCGCCCCAATATGTAAAGTAAGGTAGTTACAAATATTCCATAGGTTCATTCCCAGGATTCAAATGGGCAATATTTGGAAAATTCTTAGAAAAATGTCTGGCACATAGTGAACACTCTATGTGTTACCTGTCATTATTATTAATGGCTCTCTCTGCTGAGAGGACTAAAAGCTATTCTTTTGAGATAGGGAAATCTCCATTTAAAATCCCTTTGGCTAGGTGAGAGGTGTCAGCGAGTTTACTGAGAAATTAGGGATGGAAAGGGAAGTCTTTCTTTAGTGGTGGCTTCATTTTAATCCGTATCCCCTACAAAATTCTCAAAGTGGGCATTGTTATTTGCATTTCACAAGCCAGAAAACTGGCTGGAGAAGGTAACTGCTTGGCCGGAACAGGAAGTAGAGTCAGTCATGGCTTACGATACAAACTCCATTTGAGTCCACACAACCAGAAATGAAGGTTTTTTTCTCTAAGTAAAAGATTTTCTGGACTAGCCAAGGTCTCAGGCTTTCGGGGGCCTATAAAAAAGTGGGGTGCGGGTGGAGGAGGGAGACAGGACCCGCACCCCTCTTCCATTCCAGGGGCGACAGCTTGGCTCAGGGTCATTTTCCCACCAAACCCAAGCCTAGGAAAACCGGATGCACACTGCGGGACAAGCCGGGCTCGGGCTGCAGCCGGAGAGGCCCGCGCGGCCTCCTCCAAGCCTCCCTCCGGGGGGATCGACTCCCCTGCGGGCGTCTGCGGAGCTTAGTGGATGGGTTTATTCTGAAACTGCACTTCTGGGTCACAGATCAGGGCAGCCAAGGAGACTGGAGCAAGTGCAGGTGCGCAGGGCGCCGTGGCTGGCCACCGACCCCAGGCTCAGCTGCCCGTGCAGGGCCGCCCGCGCGCGCAGCCCGGAGCCGGGCCCCCGCCCCCTCCCCGGAGGAGGCGTGGCCGCCGCGCGCCGCCATCTTGGCGG